>JAYJLX010057329.1:0-10204 GCA_036873525.1 Chalinula nematifera | reverse complement strand
ATATCAGTTTCATAGTCTTCCTCCTCATATAGAATGCACTGATGAGTAGTGCGTTCCTCGTCCGCACAGATCATCTGCCCATAGAAAGGAATGCACTTCTCACGTATCTCTGTCCGGACCTTCCAGTCCAGGCATATACGGTCGTCGGTGGTAGCACACCCCGCCAAGACGGCGAGGCATGCCAAGACGACGCTAGTACGCGTCATCTTCGTCAACCGAAGTGTCGTCAGCATCAATCTCCTCAAAGCCTTCAAGGATCTTGCTGCCAGCTGACTTGTACTCGACCAGCTTAACGATTTGGACTGCTTCCAGGCGCTGGCCAATGCCAGTCTTACCGCCGAAGCTCCACTCGTATGTGCGGATCTTTACGTTACCGACTGATCCGTTACCGATGCTGCCCATCAACTCTGGAGCGATTGGCATGCGGTCACGGCCCACTACTGGGACGGGCTTATTAGGCTCGCCGTTCTTCCCGGTCGTCAGCTTCTTAGTTGTCACCTTATAGAAGATGCCTTGGTCGTCCTGGTCTGGCTTCGGGTTGAGGCCAGCAGTCTTCCACTCATCGGCTTGCTTCTTGTCACGGGTGATTGCTTGCAGGTTCCACTGTGGTGTGTTACCGTCAAAGCCCATGTCGGGCTGGTCTGGGTTTAAGCGTACCCAGCGGAGCTCTACGTTCTTTAGGATCATTAAGTCATCCTCCTTATGCTAGTTTATATGTTGCCTCACGGCCCTCACGTGGTGTGCGGATCACATGTCCTGAGTTAACTAGGCTGACCATTGCGTCACCCAAAGGTGTGCTACCGGTTGCCAGGATAGGTACTTCTTTATGCAACTCACGCTGCGTGTACTCACGCTTGGGGTTGTTGTATAGAAGCTGTAGAACTTGTGATGCGTTGTAGCGTGTACGTGATGTCATAATTATAACTCCTCTTTGTATTCGTCGTTAAGGATCATCTTGAGATAGTGGATCGCCTTGCGGATATCCTCACTCCCATTCTTATCCCGGTGTCGTGTGATGTATTTGATTGCATTCCCCTCAAAGTAGTCGAGGTCATTGGCTCTGATGTAGTCAATGGGCTGAATGCCTTTACTTTGGTAGTGGCTACCACCGATTTGGTAGGACTCGGGTGGGCGTGGCTTTTCAGCTGTGCCCGAAGCCGCCCGGTAGGCAGCATCCCATTGTTCGGGAGTGGCGTCATCAATGCTCACGGCTCACCCCCTGGGTCTTCTCAACGGTGCGCATAGCACCAAGACCAAGCATGCCCATTAGTACAGGCATCATTGTTGATAGGTCGATCATTGGGATAACGACATTGCTGTCCAAAAGAGCCAGGACAAAGTTCCCCATAGGGACAAGTAAGAAATTACTAGCAAAGCCGAGACCACAAACCCATCCCACGAAAGGCCGCCATCCTGACACGAAGAGTCGTGAGGATCCAGCTTCTGTGCGATTCGTCTTAATCTGTTCGATAGCGATCTCATGCGCTTGTTTCTCCGCAAGTGTTGCAAGCTCGTGTGCAATCCTGGCCTTCTGGTCCGAGTCTGGTATGACCTTATCCAGTAGATCAGTGATGGGCCCAACGAGCTGACTGATAATACTCATCTAATACACCTCCTTCCATCATTGCAGCATGCCGCTTGGCACGCCTAGGTGTCTGTTCATACCACCGGCTATCAAGCATCTCTATCGCTGCCGCCTCGTATTCACCATCTTCAAGATAGTCAATCGTATTGCGGAACGCCAGGAAACCTGACAGGCCTAACTGGTACACCATGGACACTATAACAGCTGCCCTTACATCATCTAATTGCTCGAACCACCGATACTTAGACATCTCAGAGATGATCTCAATAATCAGGCTGTCGAGCCATGCATAAGCTACGGACTCAGGCATATATGGGAATTGGCTAAAGGCATCGAAGGGGATATCTCTACCCCCAATCTTCAACCCATAACCCACTGTGGGGTATCCCTCGGTATCCATATAGACCCGAGGAGAGTAACCCTCTTCTGTTGCTATGATGTTAGTCGCTATCCGGTTCATCGTTCTGAGTCTCCCAATACGCTTCCATCGTTAGGCGCCAATCCCTTGCATTGTTGTACGAAGAGTAGTCCTTCGGGTTGCGGATCAGTCCTTCATAGAAGTTCTTCATCGCTTCCTCCATCTGGTAAATGTCCCAGATCTCTTCGTCAGCCAGAGTGTCCGACTCCTGTAGCACAACCTCCATAAGGTCCAGCATGGCCTCATCGACTTTCTTAATGTATTGCTCAATGTGTCCGTGTGCTCGGCCAATGGCAATTGCCTCACGGGTCCTAAAGTCAACAATATTACTCGTCATCAGATTGCTCCTCCTTATTAGTCTCGCCAAACATGTACTGCCCCAACAGGTATCCACCACCACCAATTAAGGCAAGGGGCACTGCTATCGGAGCAAATGATGCAAGGGCCGTTGTACCGACCATTCCTAGGTAAACAGTGCCTGCACCTACCGCGGTTTGTCCTGCTACCTTAGCTATGTCTTCAGTCTTCATCATACTCCTCCTCTACTGCGAACCCATTCTCATCAGTCATTGCTGCATTGAGAAGTCGTCCTGTTCCAAAGTCAAACCGATATGCTCCGGCCCATCCTGTGGCTCCAGTCCAGCGGTCCTTGAGGACTTTGACTTTAACCGTGTTGCGCTCCATCTCGGACTCAGCTGCCTGGTTCCTGGATAATGCTATTACTTGTGCTGAGATCTGCTTCAATGAGCCTGACCCCCTGAGATCGTCCATAGAGATGTCTCCACCTTCCTCGAATGACTTATCGCCACCGCCTACCTTTCTCAAGTGTGAGATGCAGGTGATGTGACAGTCGTGTCTCTTGGTTAGCTTCAGCATCGTGGACATCAAGGCATCGATAGCTGCATTGGTATTACCATCAGCAGTTTCGCTTACCGCGATTGTGATGTGATCTAGCACAATATACTTACACCCCGACAGCGCCAGGAACTCTAGCTTGTCTACCAAGGAGGAGTCTTCGCAGGAGCCCTGGTGGTCAAGCATAAGTACACGACCCGTACCTAGAGTACGATCGAATGCTTGCTTCTCTTCCACCTCCGATGTTTCCACACCGGGTAGGCCTACACGTTTGCTCAGGTCCAAGGAGATAAACCCTCGCACCGTCTCTGCTACCGACTCCTCCAAGCTAACCAAACCGATGTGGTCGTCTGTGCTCTTCAGAATGTTATAGATAAACTCCTTTACAAAAGTAGTCTTCCCACAACCAGTTCCAGAAGTAAGCATGGTAATGCTACCAGTGCGAACGCCATGGATATTCCGATTAAGGGCTCCCAGAAATGCGGGAAACTCTTGGTACACTGCGTCTTTTTCATTTAGGTATTCCTCCCATGTGTCCTTGCCGTTGATGATACCAGCTGGCTGCCACTTCTCGGCATTCCAGAAGGCGTCCACCAGAGCGCGTGAACCGTCCGTCACCAAGACTTCGTTGGGGTCCTTACGGTTTAGCTGGGCTATACGCGCTTTGTCGGCACCGACGATTTTAGCAACCTCCTGGGCTGCCTGGAGACCTGGTTCATCCTGGTCGAACATAATGACAACTTCATCGAAGCCGCGGATCCAGTCACGTTCTCTTAGAACAGCCTTTGCTGCTGACTGAGCCCCGTCAGGGACTGAGACAACCGGCCATATCTTTCCGCCATTATCATAAAAGGCCTGAGCAACTGATAAGCAGTCGATCTCTCCCTCAGTAATAGTGAGGCGCTTACCAGACCCAAATAGGTGTTGACCGAACAGTTGTGACTTTTTACGGTCCCCAACTGCAGTGAAAGCTTTGTCAGCGACCGTACGCTTCTTATAGCCAACCACCTGCCCGTCTCTGTGGTAAGGGTAATAGTGCTCAGTAATCTCACCGTTAACGACTCGGGATCGTACCCCGAAGTACGCAGCAGTGTCCTTCTTGATTCGGCGCTCTTTAAAGCCGCGGATATCATCCGGTACTCCGGAAATGGGCTCGGCGACCACTTCAAATTCTTCCATAGTCTCCTCCTCCTCATCCACTCTCTCCCAGTTTTCGCATGCAAAACAATAGCTTGTGCCGCCACTGTATAAGGCCTTAGCATCGCTAGAGCCACACGCCTCACAGCTCTCGTGCCCCAGGAAATGCGCTTCCTCTGTAACCTGTTCTCTCATATCTTACCTCCTCGAATATTGGTCTAAGCGAAGGGTTGTTCTCACACTCCCTATGTATAATGTCAGCCTTAGCCGACTCACGCATCCACACTTTGTGATCGTCGCTCATGTTATAGTACCAGTCAAATGCGTTGAGGTAGTCTCGGAATTCTTGCTCGTTCATAGTGTCCTCCCGTTTGGTTAGTCCATGGTGGTACCGAATTAAATTTTGCTGGTTTGGTAATATTAACGTTTACAACCAGAGCATTTGGCCCTATAATATTTACATCAACTGAGGGAATACACCATGATCAACATCGACATCAGCAACAAGCAACTTGAGCAACTGGTACGTCAATACCAAGACATGCGCCTCGTTCTTAACGCTGTCCGTCATGAGTACAGCAACTACGACGCGGCATGGCAAGCGGCTCCTCGTGAAGAGTACCGCAATGTACGGATCGCCTTCGCTAAGGCTTTCCTGGGTCGCATCGTTAAAATCGATCCACGATCTGCGGCTTCTTATAAGAAGATGATGATCAACTGGGTAAACGCTAAATAATTTCAAAATGTGAAAAATTAACGTTTACAGCTGCTAAAACACAGGATAAAATGTTTACATCAAATGCGGAAACGCATTAACCCAACGGCCGGGTATAAGGTCGGCGCTGGTGCGGCAGCCTACGGGACAAACCAGCAGCTAGGGGTCGGCCCTAGCACATAGTCTAGGCATTCCGCCTACTGATGAGTCTAGGAGACGAAACTATGAAACTTACTAAACGCCAACGCCGCCAACTTGAACTGCTTAAGCGCGACATGAAAAAGTGCGGTGTGATGAGCACACTTAACAAACAACCTAATTACAGCTGGTACACAGTAAGCAACCCAACAATTGCTTCTGGCAAGCAAGCTGACATCTTAACTGCGAGGGCATAACTATGAACACACAAACTGTTGAACAATTCCTGGCTAACGGCGGCCGCATCACTAAGCTGGCTGCTTCGCCTGCACCAACTAACCGACAAGTATCAGCTAAGGGCAAGTCCTGGACTTTACAGTCTGGCTCACGCCGCCCTGGCAAAACATTCCGAGGATAATACTATGATCGACATACTACGAGAAGACATTCAACAACGCATCTGGGAAATTGAGGACACCGCGCAGCGTCTTGCTGACAAGGGTCACCACGCAGAAGCTGTTAACCTATTTGAAATCTCAGATGCCCTTTGGGTACGTCTGAGCGAACTGGAGGACCTACGATGAGCCATAAGACATTCCTTGAGACTAACCTACGAGCGGTGAACACCAGAATCTCCGTGCTGACTAATCACACCTTTGATTCTATCCGCAACGACCCTAAAACACATGAAGAAGTCAAGACCCTACAGATTATCGCTGACTCACTACAACAGGAGATTAACAACTATGAAGGCTGAACTGATCGCAACAACTATTGCATTAACCTGCGCACTTATGGCATTTAGTAATGCAGCAAGCGCATCGCCATTTGACAACCAGGAGAGCTACTACGGCATCAAAGTATCGATGACCTTAGGCGGTCCTGAGCACGGCAAAGTTCGAGTACGACCCTTTAAGGACAACATCCAGGTTGAGGGATACTTTGAACCTAAGAAAACCTGGCAGCCTGTTGAGAACTCTGAGGCGGCTAAGTTTAGAACAGACAAGGCGGCCAAGGCATTGCTTGAGCGTATGGGAGTTAAACTATGACGATGTATGAAGCTAAAGAGTGGGCGCACCGATACAAACTGGGCGGCTACTACAACCATGAGATAGTATCGATACTCCAGGTGCAGTTTGACCTGGACGAATTCCAGGTTGAAGACCTTGCGATAATTATTTCAAAAATGTGAGAAATTAACGTTTACAACCGCCAGCTCTGGTCCTATAATGTTTACATCGAATGCAGCAACGCATAAGATAAACCGGACTGGCGGTATACACCAGGACTTGCGGCGGATGCCTACGGGACAAAGCAAGTACATAGTCTAGGCAATCCGCCTACTGATGAGTCTGAGGAGACGAAACTATGAACAACTACATTACTGAACAAGAAATCAACGCCATCATTAACAGCGAGAGCATCGCGGTCGACCTGGAAGCCACTGAGGTTACTCCTGAGTTTGACGCTGAGATGGCCATGGACTACACTGTCCACGTTCGTCGTGACTGGGTCACTAACCAGATCATGTTTGTACACTACCACAACGCATAAGGAGAGACACTATGAAAGACGTAAAAGTAGCAAAGCGATACAAGAAAGGTAAGGACGTCCGTCGAGCAGCACGGGCTAACAAGGAAGCAGCACGGAGGGCATTTGCATAATGTGGTGGATGAAATACTGGTTTTACTTTTGGTTAGGTATGGGTGGTCAGGTTGTTGAGCCAGCTGAGCCCATTAAGTGTCAGGCTCCTGTTGAGGCAGCCTATAGCATAGGAGAATGTTAATATGATGGGCGAACACGAATATCACTTGGTTAGGCAAGCACATCGTTATACAACTAACATTGCAATACTTTATAAATGCCCACCCACTGCAGAGCGTGATTGCAAGATAACGTATTGGGAGGGCCTGCTTGAGCAAGTCCAGGAAGAGGCCGAAGCAGCGGGCATTGATCTATACAATTAGGAGGGAGCATGAAGCTCTATAATAGCTATGTTAAACACTATAGTCTTTTTGGCGGCGGTAAGCGCTATATTGAAGGCCACGACAACAACATACGAGGCGTACTTCGCAAAGGTCGATTCAGAGTCCGACTCACGAATTCATTCGGAGACAAGACTTCTATTATCGGCCGTGAGCGACGTATCGGTCCTCTTCGGATCCTTTGCGGTACTGCTTATGGTTACGTACATAAGCCTGAAGGGATGAGCTACACGGGATTCTCGTGGGCTACCAGGAACAAAGAATACATGTTCCTACCAACTGCCTGGTACAAATGCCTGGTGGTAACATTAGACAAGGAGGCATAACCTTATGGAAAACCTAATGGACGAAATCATGGGACACGCACTGGACTACAAGTCTACGCCAAAGCGTGGACCACGAAGTCTGCTTGATCAAACCCTGGATGCTATGTCTGAGGAACAGATCGAAGAGTCCATCGCTAGGGCCTTTAAGGTCCTGGCTAATTCCAAACTCGAGAACGAACAGGCGGCAGCAATAGCAAGGAGGGTCGCCAACCCATTCTTCAACGTCTCAGGGATTTACAGCAATGGCCCTAAGCCAGTCATCCGTATGGGCATTGAGATTCTCAATTGGTTCGCCTTAAGCGGCATTATTACTGCTGAGAAGCGTAAGGAGATCGTTGAAGACGGCAAGAGCTACAAGGCAATTGATGTGTGGTTCATTAAGCCACTCGTTGAGTTCCCTGAAGAGGAAAGCGGTGTATTCTGTGATCCTCGCCAACCATATATTCCTTGGGTAGGCCCTACTCGATACGACAGCGGTGCGGTGATCCCGATCGTTAAACGTGGACAGCAACACGGCCTACTCCAGGAATATACTATGGATAAAATCCCCATGCTATACCAAGCGCTTAACCGCATTGGTAATACCAAGTGGGAGATCAATGAGGACCTGTATGCTTACGCTAAAGCCATCACGGTTGATAATTCGCCACTGCCTCCCCTACCTAAGGATGAGGACAAGCGATGGGCCCAGGCTGTTATACGTAACTCTAAATCAAGCAAGATGAAGCGTATGAAGGCCTATAAGATAATCGGTGAGTCTGAGAAGCGTACAGCATTCAACGATATCATGGATTATGCTGATGGCTACTTAGGCTACGATTTACAATTCTCACACAACTTATGCGGCAGAGGACGAATATATGCACTATCTCCAATCCTTAATCCTCAGGGAGCTGACATTGCTAAGGCTCTTCTGGTTCTTAAAGACAAGCGTCCTGTGGATGAGCGTGAATTCTTTATCCACACTGCTAATTGTGCAGGAGTTGACAAAGAGACATACGAAGGACGGGTTGCCTGGACACGGGATAATCTTGATATTCTGTGCCGTATTGGTGCTAATCCACTTGGTGAGTGGGCTGCCATTCAAGAGCTGGGCGTCCAGAAAGAAAAGAAGACTTACTATCAGTTTATCTCATGCTGCATTGAGCTTGCAAAGTGGGCTGCTGACCCTTCTTATACAACTGGCATTATGCTTGGCCTGGATTCAACGTCATCGGGTAATCAGATTCTCGCTATGCTGGCGAGGGATCACGAAGTTGCCGAGTATGTCAATATCTCAATGACAGACCATGGTGCTCCTGGCGATCTATATGCTTATGTTGGTCGATATGTTAAGGATGCTTTAGACAACCTCGACGTTAACAACCACAAGCAAGTATCGCCTAAGATCAAGGAGCATATCTCAGAGGACAACCTCAAGGCTCTTGCGGCTTTACCTAAAGGCCACAAGACGTTCCGCAAGATTACTAAGCGGATCTGCATGGTATTGCCATACTCTGGGACACGCTTTGGTGCTGGTGAGATAACCAAGGATGACCAATTCGACCATGGCAGCGAAGAAATGAACAATCTCAACTTCGCTGATTGCTCTGTAGTCGGTGCATTGATCTATGACCAATGTGAGGCTGCGGCTAAGCGCTCCATGGACCTTATGGCTTACATGAGAGATAACCTGGAGACCCTGGAGACTTTGGTTACCTGGAGAGTGCCTCATACCAACTTCTTGGCATTTCAATACAAGGAGAAGATGAAAGAGTCCTCAGTCGAGGGTGTCATCGCTGGTAAGAAGATCTCGCTCAAGGTATACATACCAACTGGTAAAGGCAACCTGATTCAACACCGGAACGCCATCAGTCCTGGTATGGTCCACAGTCTTGATGCTGCTATGCTGGCTATGATTATCAATGGTATCCCCACTGATATCCCAGTAGGTGCAATCCACGACCAATTCTGTGTACCATTTGGCCACATGGATGTCCTGGTAGCATCAGCTCGAAATGCCTACACCAACATTGCTAATCGTGAGCTATTCCAAGAGATGGCCACTAGCTGCTTTGGTGCATCTATCGATTTACCGCAACCCGGCCAATGGAGATTAGACGATCTCCAAGACGCCGAATACTTTATCTGTTAAGGAGGATTTACTATGTTTGGATTTGGATCAAAATACGCTAAAAAAGAAGATTTAATGCAGCAGGCCGAAGGAATGTCTAACTTATTGCATTTTGCCGGTAAAGCCCATTTCTTTAATGTCAAAGTAAAGAATAAGCTTAGCGCTACTGCTAGGTCTGAAGGCGTTGACAGCATCATTAAGGAGACTGCTCGTATTATTGAGTACTATGTAGACCTTGTCGATTATATCTTAGCTGGTAACCGTGTGACTAAGAATAGCGTAAGCGGTATGTACAAAATAATGAATGACGATCAGGACTACCTTGAAAAGCTGGAGCAGTATGTCTGTGAACAAAACGACATGGAGGCGGCTTGGAATGCATGGGATGATTTATCCGCTGAAACACAAGTTACCTATACTCGAATGGTGGCTGCAGGCATCGACATCAATCAACTAATGAATATGGAGGACTAATTATGTTAATTACAGCGATGAGAATGGCTTTAGGCCGCAAGGCAACAGGCTCGGAAATCGATGAGGCTATGACTAAAATCGACCAAGTAAAGACCAATGCTTATGCAATGATTGCAGTCTATGGTCCATACCAGAAGGCAGGTATCTGGCAGCTACAGACTTATATCGACCTAATGAATAACTCACAGACATATTTATACCAGGAAGATGCTAGGTATGTGGCTGTTGAGAAAGTATTAAAGAACGCCAACAACATGCTATCAGCTCTTGAAATGGCTAACAAAAGACTAGGAGGCCATGCCGATATAGTCCCCATGTCAGAGTTGTAATTAATCCGGTACCATAATGGAGAGGTTAGCTGGTCAACTGGCTGCCGGATTAACCGGTGCGGCTGAGAGGCTAGCTAGCTCTCGTGTAACTTCGAAGAGCCCAAGGTAAGTTCCAAACCAGCTCCTCTC
>JAYJLX010057318.1:0-10206 GCA_036873525.1 Chalinula nematifera | reverse complement strand
TTTCATTAGATACATAATTATCTATATACCTCACACTTCGGGGTAATTCTTGAATGGGACATATTCGATGTATTGAGTCAGAGAATTACAGCTTCTGATATTAAATTCATCATCGAACCATATCTTAGGTTTGAAGGCGAAGCTGGAGAACAAAAAACTATGTTCTTTAAAGACCCTTTTGGAAATGCTTTGGAATTTAAATCTTTCAAGAATGATTCTGAGATCTTCAAAAAATAGTTCTCATGAAAAAATATCAATTATCTGACTATCATCAAAAAGCTCTGAATGATTATGGGCTCGATGACACTTGGCCTGATGGTGTATTAATCAATGCCAAGAAAATCGAAGATCAATTTTTAGATGATAAGCATCGACTCGAAGATTTTCCTTTTGTAACTATTGATGGAGAAGATGCAAAAGATTTTGATGATGCAATTTTTTGCTCTCAGAATGATGATGGCTTTCATCTCAAAGTAGCTATTGCAGATGTCTCTCATTATGTAAAGCCAGATACACCAATTGATAGAGAAGCTTCCAAAAGAACCACATCTGTATATTTCATTAGAAAAGTTGTGCCGATGCTGCCTGAAAATTTATCTAATGTTTTGTGCTCGTTGCAGCCCCAAAAAAGGAGAAGAGCACTATGTGTGGAGATCAACTTTGATAAGCAAGGGATTATTAAGGATTATAAATTTGACAGAGGTATCATTAAGTCAGCAGCTCGACTAACTTACAATGAGGTTGAGGGCTATATGAACAACAGCTCTGTGCCAGATGATAGTTTTAAAGAATCACTTCAAGCATCCTTCATTCTTTTTAACCAACTACTAAAACAGCGCACCCAAAGAGGTGCCCTGGATTTTAAAATTGCAGAGCCAACTATAAAAATTGATAAAGATGAAAATGTGATTGATGTTATTGATAAGTCTCGTTTAACTTCGCACAAACTAATTGAAGAGTTTATGCTAGCAGCAAATATAGTTGCAGCTGATTTTCTTGAAAAAAACTGCAAAAAAGGAATATTTCGTGTTCATGGCAACCCAGAATCTATAAAAATAGATCGACTTTCACAAACACTAAAAAGACGCTCAATTAACTGGCAAGGAGACATTGAAGATATTCAAAATCTTCCCTTTTTCCTAGAAAAAATACAAAACAGAAAAGATGCTTCAATTCTGAACACCTTAATTCTTCAAGCAATGCAAAGAGCAGAATATACTACAGAAAATATTGGTCATTTTGGTCTTAAATATAAGAAATACACTCACTTCACCTCACCCATAAGACGGTATCCCGATCTTTTGGTTCATCGATTAATAATTGCTACGTTAAGTAACGAAGCTGTTGAAGATCAAGAGCTTCAAGGCTTGCTTGAATACTGCTCTGCACAAGAAAAATCTGCAGAGTTTGCCTCAAAGCAAGTCATACAAAATCTACTATGTGAATATGCTGCAAACTTTAAGGGCAAAAGCTTTAAAGGTTTCATTACTGGTGTAAAAGATTTTGGTTTATTTATTGATGTTCCTAAACTTTTCACAAGTGGCTTGCTGCATGTAAACGATTTACCAAATGATTACTACAGATACAACGCGAGAAATTACTCTTTGGAAGGCAAAAGACGAGGAAATAAATTTTCTCTCGGGGATGAAATTAACATATACATTGGCGATGTGAGAGAATTAGAAGGGAAGATTTCACTTTACTACTAAAATGACAATTGAAATAAAAAACCTCCAATGCATCTCAACATTGCTTGCTAATTATGCAGATAAGATTATTTCTATTAATAAAGGCTCAAGTTCCAATAAAAGAATTGAATCTTTGATTGAATTAGCAAAAAAGAATGGGGTCAAAACTATTTCATCGAAGGGTGATTTCAGTGCAATTTGCAAACAACCTATTATTCAAGACATAAAAGACAAAGACTTAGATTTTGGAGAAGTTGTTTTGGTTCTAGATGAAGTACAAGATACAAGAAATCTTGGTTCATGCTTGAGATCGGCATCATTTTTTGGAGTTGATTCAGTTATAATCCCAAAGAATAATTCTGCTGACTTCTTCAACACTGCTGCTATAGAAACCTCAACGGGTGGGATTTATGATTTAAAGCTTTTCAAAGCAACCAACATCAATGTGGTTATTGAACATCTAAAAAAAGATGGTTTTTGGGTGAGCGGATTTTCTGAACATGCAGAAGCATCGCTTGAAGCAACTAGCTTTGAGGGCAAGAATGCTCTAATACTTGGCAACGAAGAGAAAGGTCTCAGAAAATTAGTTGAGAAGAATTGTGATCAGTTGTTGAAAATTTCTAAGCATGGACAAATATCATCACTGAATGTTGCTGTTGCTACAGCTATAGCTCTTTTTGAACTAAAGAAGAAACTTCGATATAAAAATTAACATTAATAAATTAAAATAACACTTCATGCTTGCACAAAGAACAATTAGGAACAAAACATCTGCAACTGGCGTCGGTCTTCACACCGGAAAAAAAGCAGTGCTAACCTTGCATCCTGCTGACCCAGATACTGGAATAATTTTCAGGCGTATTGATGGTGATAAAGTCATTGAAATGCCAGCTCAAGCAAATATGGTTGGAAACACTACTTTGGCTACAACACTGGAAAAAGATGGTTATGAAATTTCAACAATAGAACATTTGATGTCTGCTCTAGCAGGACTGGGTGTTGATAATTGCATTATCGATTGTGATGGTCCCGAAATTCCAATTATGGAGGGCAGCTCAACTCGTTTTGTATTCTTAGTACAAGCTGCAGGAATTGTGGAGCAAAATGCAGTTAAAAAATTTATATATGTCACAAAATCAGTGCAAGTTCAAAGAGATGATGCAGTTGCCAAAATTAAACCTTATGCGGGATTCAGAGTCTCATTTGGAATTGAATTTGACCACCCTGTCTATCAGAAATATCCTCAAACAGCATCAATAGACTTTTCCCAAACCTCTTATATAAGACAAGTAAGTCGAGCAAGAACATTTGGACTTTATAAGGAGCTCGAAATGCTTAAGGCAAATAACAGAGCATTAGGAGCAAGTCTTAATAATGCTATTGGAGTTGGAGAAGAAGATGTATTAAATGAAGGCGGACTAAGATTTGCTGATGAGTTTGTAAAACACAAAATGTTAGATGCTATTGGTGACCTTTATCTGCTGGGACATAATCTAATTGGTGAGTATTACGGCTTTAAATCAGGGCATGAATTAAACAATCAGCTCTTAAGAAAAATTGAAAGTGAAAATGCCTTTAAAATTATCGAGATTGATGAAATTAAAGACGCTCCAATCAATTACCTAAAGCCTATATCTGAAGAAGTAGCATAATGTTAGATCTATTTGGCAAGATATTTAAATCTTCTAATCAAAGACGCGTTGATGCATACCAAAAAATAGTAAATAAGATAAACGCACATGAAGATAAGTCTTCATCTATGTCAGAAAGTGATTTTAAAAATCTCTCTATATCGGAAAACCCAACTGAACAAGAAATTATTGAAGTCTTTTCAGCTGTTAGAGAAGCAGCCAAAAGAACTATTGGTCTGCGCCATTTTGACTGCCAATTAATTGGTGGCTTAGTGCTCAATGGAGGCAATATTGCAGAGATGAAAACAGGGGAAGGAAAAACATTGGTTGCTACACTCCCAGCTATCCTTAATGCTCTGTCTGGTAAAAAAACATTTGTAATTACTGTTAATGACTATTTAGCACAGAGAGATGCTGATTGGATGAAACCAGTTTATGAATATTTTGGTTTAAAAGTTGGCGCCCTAACATCAACACAAGATTTTCAGGATAAAAAAGCAGGTTATGACTCAAATATAGTTTATTGCACAAGTAGTGAGTTAGGATTTGATTATCTTAGAGATAATATGGTGCTTCATAACTACCAAAAAACTCAGAAAGATTTAAATTTTGCAATTGTTGATGAAGTGGATTCAATTCTGATCGATGAAGCACGTACACCTTTAATTATTTCAGGCGCTACCGATGATGATGCTGCCGCATATCCTATTTTTTTAAAACTTCTACCAAGCTTATCCAGACAGATGAGGGAGGGCACTGAAGAAGAGCCATTGCAAGATAATGAAAGAGGTGATTTTCTTATAGATGAAAAGTTAAGAACTGTTGAGTTAACCGATGATGGGTTTGAAAAAGTTGAGTCATTCTTGCTTCAAAGAGGACTTATTAAAGAGGATGAAAGTTTATACACAACAAACAACCTAAAGTTTCTTAAATATATTCAAGCTACATTGAAAGCTAATTTACTATTCGAAAAAAATGTCCACTACATGGTGGAGTCAAATAAGGTCGTGTTAATTGACGACAATACAGGAAGAAAACTCCCTGGAAGAAGAGTTTCAGAAGGAGTGATGCAAGCCTTGGAATGTAAAGAGAGAGTACCAATACAACAAGAAACTCAAACATTAGCTTCAACAACCTATCAAAACTTCTTTAGGCTTTTTGACAAGATTTCAGGGATGACAGGAACAGCTGACACTGAAGCTGCTGAGTTCAAACAAATATATGGTATGGATGTTGTTGTGTTACCAACGAATAAAGCAATGGTTCGAGAAGATGTAAATGATGTCGTTTATGTAAATGAAGAAGATAAATTCAATGCACTTGTTTCAGAAATCAAAGATATTCATGAAAAAACTGCACCAATATTAGTTGGTACAGCTTCGATAGAAAGTTCTGAGAAATTATCAAATAGATTAAAACGAGAAGGCATAAGACATCAGGTACTTAACGCCAAATACCATGAGAAAGAGGCAAAAATTATTGCAGAGGCAGGCAGACCAGGCGCGATAACAATAGCTACCAATATGGCAGGACGAGGGACAGATATTGTACTCGGTGGAAAGCAAGAAGAAGGCGATCAAGACTGGGAAGCTAAACACCAACAGGTCCTTGATGCTGGTGGTCTTCATGTTATTGGAACAGAAAGGCATGAATCTCGAAGAATTGATAATCAGTTAAGAGGAAGATCAGGGCGCCAAGGTGATCCAGGTTATTCAAAATTTTTCTTATCTCTAGATGACACAGTTTTGAGGCTATTTATTGACGAAAATAGAAAGCAGCTCTTTTCGAGACTAAGCGATGGTATGGATGATTCTAGTATTGAGCACCCACTGCTTAATGGTGCCATTGCCAATGCTCAAAAGAAGATAGAAAACAGAAACTTTGAAGTCAGAAAGCAAATTCTAGAATACGACGATGTTTCAAACGATCAAAGGCTCACTGTTTATAAGCTTAGAGATTATTTTCTTGATGAAAATGAAACTGATAAGTTAATGATGGAATATCTAGACAACTATTTAGAGAAAGTTGCTGATAAACATTTACCAGAAGATCAAATGTCATCTTGGAAATTTGATGCGCTTGATAAAACACTTTCTCAGAATCTAGGTGTATCTCCAGACTTTAACTTTCTCAGCAGAGACAAGCTAAGTTTCGGGGCTGTTATGGATTTTTTAAATAATTTCTATCAAAAATTTTATTATGAGAAATTTGAGAGCCTAAAAGAGAGAAGGACAGAACTTGAGAGACAAATAGCTGTGCAAGTATTAGATGCACAATGGAAAAGACACTTGCAGAACATAGATTCTCTAAGAAGCAATATTGGGTTACGAGCGTATGCCCAGAGAAATCCAATCAATGAGTTCAAGAAAGAATCATTTCATATGTTTGATGCCATGATTGAATCATTCAAAGATGATGTCATCAAAATTCTTGTAAATATTAAAATTACAAAAATGAGCAAAGAAGAATTCGAACGTCAAAAGAAAGCTAGATCACCTCAATAATCTTCTTGTTCTTCTGGTGGCTGTTCAAATGTCTCGATCGCCACTTCTTCGTTGGCCCATCTTAAAAAATCTATACTTTTACAAGCCTTTGAGCAAAAAGGTTTAAACCTGGAATCTATCTCTACAATTTTTTTGCAATTCGGGCAGGTAATGTTAACTTTTTTTGTCATTGGCTATCCTAGTGTATAAATTGAAATAAAACTCAAGCTTATTGCTGAGCTCATCTATGCTGCCGTCATTAATGATTAGATCGGTGGCAAAATTAATGCGATCGTTTGAGCTTATCTGCGCATTTAAAATGCCTTCTGCAATCTCAAGATTCGTATTGTCTCTGCTTTTTATTCTTTCCAATTGGATATGTTTTGGAGCATCTATTACAAGCACACGCTCAAATTGATTACGGTTGCTCCAGAGAGGAGCACTGTATATTGCCCAATCAGATTTAACATCATTAAATGCGTTCATTGTTGCTTCACGAATCAACGGATGCATTAAGCTTTCCAACCATTCTTTCTCATTGGGCTTGCTGAAAGCTTTTTCTCTAAGTTTTTTTCTATCAATTTCTTTATCAGGCCCCAAAATGCCATCGCCATATCTCTGAAGAATTTCAACATAGCCAGCTTCGCCATTTTTTTGAAGATTTCTAGAGATCTCATCAGCATCAACTATTTGAATGCCTTTGTTTGAGAAAAAATCAGTAGCAGTTGTTTTTCCAGATGCTATTCCACCTGTTAAACCTAAAATAAACATATTTATATTCTACGACATGGGTGAGATTTATTTATCATCAAACTCAACACCCTGAGCTAATGGCAAATCACTTCCATAATTTATAGTTGCTGTGGTTCTTCTCATGTAGGCTTTCCAAGAGTCAGAACCAGACTCTCTTCCCCCACCAGTATCTTTTTCACCACCAAAAGCACCACCAATTTCAGCTCCACTCGTGCCTATATTTACATTGGCAATACCGCAGTCTGAACCTTCAGCGCTCAAGAAAAGCTCTGACTCTCGAACATCATTTGTAAAAATAGAACTACTAAGTCCTTGTCTCACAGAATTCTGTAAAGCTATAGCATCTGTTAGATTCTTATATGGCATGACATACAGAATTGGTGCGAATGTTTCATCATTCATCTCTTCAATATGCTCACTAGTTTCAACCATAGCTGGTGTAACAAAGACACCATTATCATTTGGCAGTCTTTCTCCCCCTGTTACTTTTAATGATTTTGATTTGCATGATTCAAGCTTAGCCTGCATGGCATCATAACTTTGTTCAGAAATAAGTGGGCCAACTTGTGTTGCCCTATCCATTGGATCACCAATTTCTAAACCCTCAAATGCGCTCTTTACTCTTGATGTAACTTCATCGTAAACATCCTCGTGCACAAATAATCTTCTTAGAGTAGTGCATCTTTGGCCAGTTGTTCCTGCTGCAGAGAAAGTAATAGCTTTTGTTGTCAGATCTAAATCTGCTGAAGGACAAACAATTGCTGCATTGTTACCGCCCAGCTCTAACAAATTTCTGCCAAGTCTTTTTGCAACAATCGGGGCAAGTGCTTTACCCATTTCACAACTGCCAGTCGCTGAAAATAGTGCAATACCCTCATCTTCAGCTAATGATATTGCTGCATCATTGCCACCTAAACTAACTAAGACTAAATCTTTATGATCATCGGCAATGCTGTCCCATATTTCTTTAACTAGATGTGCGCAACCCTCACTATGGGGGCTTGGCTTCCAAATAATACTATTGCCGCATACTGCTGCTAGACAAAAATTCCAACCAAACACAGCTACAGGGAAATTAAATGCGGTTACACATCCTACAACTCCTAAGGGTTGCCAAATTTCTTGAAGTCGGTGGTTTGGTCTCTCACTTGGCATAGTCAGGCCATATAGCTGTCTGCTTAAACCTGTAGCAAAGTCACACATATCAATGACTTCTTGGACTTCACCCTCACCCTCAGAAATAATTTTCTTGGCTTCTGTTGTAATTTGTTGAGCAACCTCTTCCTTCCTAGCTCGCAATGCTTTGCCAAATTTTCGAATGTATTCACCTCTGGCAGGTGCTGGCAATTTGCGCCATGCCAAGAAAGCTTTTTTGGATTTTTCTGTTGTATTAATTGCTCTCCCCCTTAAAGTTGCTTAATCACGTGTTGCATCACGCAATGCTTTAAACTCATTTCCTTCATACCAGTTTGGATATTCACCTGAGTTAGCTAAATCATCGATAAAATTAGTAAAAATATCTAAGTCTTGTTCTATTCCGCTCCAATCCCAGTCATCACGAACTTCATCCGATGGTTTATGGTAATCATTTGCTGTGTAGTTTCTTGCAGCTGCGATACCCTTTTCTAAACCACCATCAACTAAATCAATGCCCGGGTCCGCATAGATCATTGGAATACCTCTTTTGGCAAAATTGATATGATCTGATCGGTAAAAATAGCCAGCTTCTGGAGATTTATCTGGAGCAAGGTATTTTCCTTCCTCAGATGCATGCTTACTTAGAATTGGCTCTAATTCTGAAGCGCCAAAACCTATAATGGTGATATCCTTTGATTTACCAATTGCTGGAAACGCATCAAGATTTAACCCACCAATAACATCCCCATATTCAAAAGGTGGGTTCTCTGCTAAGTAGGCTGATCCAAGCAACCCAGATTCTTCAGCTGTTAAACCTATGAAAACAACAGATCTTTTTGGCTGTCTTTTAGAGAAAGTTTCAGCCATATGCATGACTGCTGCTGTACCAGTGGCGTTATCGACAGCGCCATTAAAAATTTGATCGCCTTCTAATGTTGGATTTACACCCATGTGGTCCCAGTGACCCATAATAAGCACATATTCATTTGGCATTTCAGAACCTTCAACATAACCAACAACATTGTGTGAGTCAGAGGTTCTTAGTTCATTGACCATGGTTGCACTTAATTGCATACCTTCCATTGGCACAGGTTGAAAATCCTTGGATAAAGCTTTAGCTTTCATCTCTGCATAATTGGTCCCCATAGTTGCAAACAGCTGTTCAGCGACATCGAGCTGAATCCAGCCTTCAAGTGCAGATCTACCAATATTATTGTCTTCAAAAGTTAGATTAAGCTGTTCGCCTGACCACCCACCTTCGACAACACCCCATGGGTATGATGCCGGAGCTGTCTCATGAATAATGATTGCTCCTGCTGCTCCTTGGCGTGCTGCTTCTTCAAACTTATAAGTCCAACGACCGTAATAAGTCATAGCTTTGCCATTAAACTCTGTTCCCTTGAGCTCAAAACCAGGGTCATTGATGAGCATGACTACGGTTTTGCCTTTAACATCAACCTTATAATCATTCCAATCGTACTCTGGTGCATTCACTCCATAGCCCACAAAAACTAAATCACTATCCTGAAAAGAAACAGCATCGACTTGTCTAGTTGTGCCATATACAACATCACTTGGGTAAGCTAGCTCCAATACTTCACCATTGACCGATAGATCAAAGCTTGATTGATCAACTACTAAATTAACTCCAGTTAAATTAACAGGCATTAAATAAGAATCACCAAATGAACTTAAACCAAGACTGGCGTAATGATCGGCAATGTAATTTTTGGTTTTGACGCCGCCTGGTGTGCCTGGTGCTCTGCCTTCAAATTCATCTGAAGAAAGAGTAATAACATGTTGTTTGTATTTATCAAAATCTGAAGCTGTGTCGCAGCTTGTAATAATTAAAAGTGAAATAAGGATTGGAGCTAAATTTTTCATAGCACCAATTATAAATCATTTAGAGTTATTGGGAATTGTTAACGATGGTAAGAGGGTAGCCCTCTTCAATCTCCATAGTGGTTATATTGCCCTCAAGATCTCCAACTTGTCTTAGTGAGATTGAGAATTCACCACTAGGGTGTTGATCAGCAGCCAAATCAAGTTCTTTTTCATAATACCCATCCGTACTATCACCTGAGACTCGTTCAGATTGTAGGCTGTCGAGATCCCATGACTTAGTCCCGCCTGAACCACCATCGGTTCGTGCTAGTAGTATCCTAGAATTTCCAAAAGGTGTTTCAAACGTAATACCAGATGGATCTTGTAAACGCCATCTAAGCTTAATGGTTTTAACTGACTCACCGTCAAAAACTAAAGTGTTATCTGATACATTCTCAGATACAACATCTAGTTCCGAGATTAGCGGTCCAGTTGTATCTTCATTTGATGTTGAGCCTTCAACCTTGAAGCTGTTGGCTGGCACAGTAAAGCTCTTGCCGTCACTATAACTAACCTCAAGAGGCGCATCACCAAAGTTATAAGCTACATAATTCATTTCATCGTTCTTTTTAAAGGCTACCGCGGCAGGGTGATTGGCTGTAAGGTCGCCTGTACCAGTTTGAATATGAC
>JAYJLX010057296.1:0-10207 GCA_036873525.1 Chalinula nematifera | reverse complement strand
CAACAAGCCGCTTCGATTCCAGCTTGAATCACAAAGGACAGCTGTGTAGTTTTAACAAATTTCTTGAGAATAGCCTATAGTCAGACAGTCGTTTACGTAGCCATTGTTAAAACGTGCTAAGGCTAGTGTGGTGGGCGTAATCTGATAACACGTGTTTTCGTGAATTTACGAAGTATAAACAGAATATTTCCGTAATTTGGTCGAACCTTACATACATATATACATACATACATACATACACCGTTTCGACCAGTGTGGGGCTCGCTCAGGCTCGCCCCAATAAAAGCTCTTCAATAAGGTTAAAGAATCTGCAAAAAAAAAAAAAATGGTCACATACGGCCAAAAATTGAACTCCATGCATGACCCATCAACACCATTCACAGCCTGTGCGATGATTTGCAACTGACTCATGCACCCAACAGCAGGTGGACAACAACGATGCCTCGTGAACAGTTTTCTTTGGCCCTATAATAATTACTAATTATTTGCTTTTTTTTTTCAATAGGAGAAGTTGAAACAAACTCTTCCCCATCGCCGACATTGTCATCCACTGCGACAGAAGTCACCCCTACGTCTACTTCTCTATCGTCCTCCATTATACCACCTGTTACGACAACCATCACTGTATCCAGTACCGTTATAGTGTCCGCCACTTCTACTGTTGCCGCCATGGCCACCTCATCATCGGTCATCTGCTACCCCTCTCCGACGCCACCTCCAACTGCTCCACCGATTATGCATCCTCTAAAATGTCGACCGCCCTGTACCATTGAGCATTGTTCAGATGGTAAAAACAGATACTGCTCTGCTAATTCGTAAGTCCCATAAATATATTGCAATCAAAGTTATGTAAATAATTGTAGTGCTTTGTTAACTGTTTATTATAGAACGGCGAGCAAGCCCCGTAATCCGGTTTTGGCTCGAGTACCATGCCAGCATACCACCTGTCTAGCGTGTAAATTCGTCGTGAAACCCGAATGTCCCAAATGCCCCAAACCAGTTACAAAAAGGTGTCTACGACATTTTGAGCTTTGTCTTGATGAACATTACAAGAGGAGTGATATTTTCCTGGTAAACAATATTTATTATTATTATAACAAATTTTTACTTGAAAAAAAAAAAAAAAGAAATATGTACACTACTGACTGTACCATTTTTAATTAGTTATGTAATACAGCTGTAAAAAATACTGCCACTGGCCCTGGACACATAGCCCAGCTATATATAGGGTCTTAATTACTTAATTACAATTTTTTAACTATACTTGAGTACCCCCCATGGCTATATGCCCCCATGGCTATATGCCTATTTTCTGAATTGTTTATTTGCCTGTGAACCTCAACAGTTTGCATAGTCTTTACCACCACATTTACCACTGCTGACCACTAGGCTGTCTTTTCAAGTGATTTGGGGCCAGGGTTGTGTTAACAGAGCTGGAGTGTAGAAGTGCTAGCTTATTTTAGTAGCTCTACAATCCAGCCCTTAATTGGGTTCCTAACCCACATCAAGAACCACTGTGAGACGCCCCCCCATCCTCAGGGGTTTTGGGGTTCCGAAAATATTATTAAAGTATTTATTATACTGTTTACATAGGAAATGAGTGACCCCAGGATACGTTATAGTTTTGGCGAAATTATATGCGACGTCCCTGAACTACTTGAACCCGACTATGATGATGACGGCTCCGGAACTACAGCATAGGGTTTGGAAAGTTGAGCTGATCAATTCATTGATTTTTTTGGTCAGAAAACAAATTTTATTTTAATATTTTTTTTTCCTCTAATTGTGTGTGATAAAGCTATATGTAAAACTTTATAGAGTATTGTTTTGCTTTTTATTTTAAATTAATGTTTTATGTTGTGAAGTGTTTCATAGTTTATGTTTAATTCGATTTGTAAATTAATTGCCAAATTTCATCACTTAATTATACTGCTTAATTAATTAATAATTATAATGATTACATAATCTAAAACAATCAATTGATTCATTTATCCAATATTTTATTTATCCTTCATATTATTTATCCATTGTATATTACTCATTTATTCCCCACCTGTATAATATATGTTTATTCCTGAATTGTTAACCATTTTGATTTTCAATAAGCAATTTTAAAGATCAATCAATGCTTCAATTGCAGGCCTTATACTGCTATATAACATGCAACAGTATATACATGCATGTAGTCCAGTGTATTTATAGCATATTGTGTGCAATTGAATTTTTCACGACATTTATGTATACACCTCGATCTATATCACTAGAGGTTATTGACCACCTATATATGCACCCTCATTTATGATCGATCCCATATGCTACAATATTTCACGAACAATGATCACCCACCTTATTTACAATTGATTACACCTATAATAATTTCGCAGACGTCGCTGACCATGCATGTAACATAATTTGTATTTACAATTATTATTTTACTGATACTAAAAATAGTATATCAAAATAAACTGAAAGTTTTGAGCCTTTGGTTGTTATATTATAGCGAATTGCTCGTATAACAGTTTCCTGACTCGATAATATTCTTCACAAATGCTTCCCTCCAATCCGATCCTCCCTCCTTCCGTCTATAAAACATACAACAATAATGGAGGAAGATAAACGTTAAGGTGAACTTCATTAACTCACTCTTCTGATGGCCACTACTCCATTACACACCAGCACACCTCCACAGAACTCCGCCTATAATATGTTATGCAAATTACTTGCCTCATTAAATATTCGTCTACAATTAATCTAATTAATTATGATAAATGACTATACAAAAGTTGATATACTCGTTATGTCACACGAATCATTGCGACAATACATGTGCTCACCTGTAAACCAGCCTTTGTTAAAATGTTCTTGAAGTCGGAGAGTCTGGGAGGGTTGATGAACACGTTATTATGAACCCCTGTTACCTAGTAAATACGGAAATCGATTATTCATTAATAATTCTGGGAGTCTTTCTACAAAAAAAATATGACAGATATTGTTAGCATGGAAAGGAAATCGTGCTTTAATTGTACGGTTGAGGTAAGGGGAGGGGGGAGGAAGGGGGGAGGGAGGGAGGAAGGGGTTAATCAAAGGGCTTACTTGCGTATGTGATAAGGTGTCCAGGACTGGAAATGTTTCGTCTTTGTTTGTGTGGATTATGCCATCTACCCAACCCAGCTCAGCGTCTTTGGCTTTCGCAAACTCCACCCCTCTGAGTAACGCATCTGTTAGCTTTAACTGAAGGATGAAAAAAACGTGGTGTGAAATTTAAAAAATACATTATTACATGTCCATAATTCATCGTCTGCTACACATTTACAATGCACAGATTGATCCAAAACATTAACAATGTTTCGTGTTCGATATGGCCACAAATAATAAACAATATGTGATAAAAATATAAAATATGTCACAGAAATATTGATATTCCAGGAAATTACATAACTCGACATAATCCCATTGACCGGCTGGTATACCACACACGCACACACACACATACACACATACACACACACAGACAGACACACACGGAGCATAGGCTCAAAACATATCCTTACAAACATCTGAAAAATTCCTATATAATGCCCCCAACTCCTCCCTCCAGATAACCATGCTCGATAATATCCTATCCCTTATTAGTGATAATATTCGCATATTGGTGACTGTTTATACTATAGTAATACATAAAAATGGTTTCTAACTCTCTCTCCCAGACACTTACTGGTAGCCATTAATAAGTGCCAGTGAAAGAAACACTCATTTTTCTCTCTCTCTCTCTCACCTGGAATATGTGACTCTCAGTTGTGGCGTCAATATGTTCTCCCACTGAAGGGGTAAAGACTTTATCAGGATGCATCCCCATGGTACCATGGACATACTTCACCAGATTAGATGTAGTCTCAACTGTACCATGAACAATGATCTAGTGGGAAAAAATGTATATAAATAATACATTACCATTGATCAGTGAATAATGTGATATAAAGCCATATGTATGCTATTGTATTAGTACAGTATCATACTTCCTCAAATAATAGCTACAGCTATTATAAATTTTAGCTCAATTTTTTATCATTCTTTAATAAAAAAAAAAATAGCAGTAAAAAAGCAGCTTCAAGATTTGAACTTGAATCTCCTGCCTAGTATGTAATAGCTTTACCACTCGGACACAACATCAAATCACTCATTTTGATACTAGCATAGATAGATAGATCTGATACTAGCATAGATAGATAGATCTGATACTAGCATAGATAGATCTATGAGGCTACTATTTGGGGAGTGGTTTACTACTCAAGGAAATACAATAACTCAGTGTCAGCCAGCCAAGTACGAAGAAATAGAAAAATAAGAAAAGCTAGCTTGTCAAAGGAAATATAATTTTGGCAATAAGCTTTGAGTATTTGGGGTAAAAAACGCAATATATGAAAATGTCAAAGCAAGTTTTTCAGTGGATTTTAACTGGTTATTTGACGCACGAGTGCACTTCAAGTGTAACAGGTGAATTTAATTGCTATAATGCCAATAACATTTTACTTTTATGGTGAAAATAAAAAATTTAGATCACGAAAATTTTTTTAGCTACACAGTATGTTTTTCTACATACCAGTTGTCGTGGTTTCATCATAGAAATAATCTTCTTAATAGAATCCCCATCTGACCGTCCCTCGAAATCAATGAAAGACAGAGAACCTCTGGAAAATGAAGAAGAGATGCTGTTAAATATTACTAAAACTATGATGAAGATTGAAGCACATTTCAGAACTCATAAGTGTTAAAATGTCAACCGTAGATAAAATAAGCCTTCAACCAACCTAACAACCACATTCTGCTTTTCACTGATACACTTCGTTGGTATTTCTTTGGGAGCAGCTACGAAAAATGAAACGATTCAATCCAATGAATGATATACCACCCAAGGGAGGGAAGATACAGTAAATAATAGCTCACCTTGATTACTAGTAGTCTCATCTTTCTCCTCATCCATTACCTACAGTACATTAAAATAACAGATCAATATGAACATAGCAAGGCAAGTGCTACCATAAACAACATTATCATTCTCAATACTACTATATGTTCCCTTAATAATACTCTATCAATTATTGTAACCACCAATCTGATGATACCCCCCTATGTACATACACTTGGCCCATATTGATGACCCACGTACATACCTTAATGTCCTCCTCCTTCACTACAATATCACTGAACTGATAGTCTTCATACCTGAAAGGAGATAAAAACACAAACACTAGCTGTCACACAATACAGCTCAGTTACTGGAATGAAAACATGTATGTCATATCACTCTCTCTCTCTCCATCTCTCTCTGCAGAACTACCTAACCTGATATGTATACCATTGCATAGCCATCCAATTTAATAACAATTAATATTATAGCACTATCTCCCTCTTCCTCCCTCTCTCTCTCTCTCTCTCTCTGGGGCTGCCTAACCTGATTGGTTCTCCATAATCATCCCATTTAATTTTCTCTTCCTTAAATGGATACATTGGGAAAGACTTGGTCTGCTTAAAGAAGCTACTCTTTGGTTTACCCTATATATCATACGTATACCACTATAACATGAATACAATCATAGCTACCACACCCACCTCTTCGTTCATCATTAGGTCATGTCTCGGAGGCTTCACCAGTGCTCGTGGTGTTGTAGGAGTAGAAGGAGGGACAGTACCTTCAACTTCCATTTCTTCATCACTTTCATCTGACTCCATTTCATTATCTCTATAACATCAATAAACCATGTACAGTAGACAAGGTGAGTGTGCCAGTAAAGTTTGTGGTACAAAAAGTTCATGAATTTGTTGTCTTTGTAAAAATTGTTAAACTTTTATTCATTAATTTCTCAATTAAAACTCTGGCTTGGGACCAATAATGCCAAACCATTATTCATGAAATTAGATTTCAGCTAGAAACATGATAATTTTTTTGCTTGGCAAACTTTTCCCAGTACATGTGTAAGACACACACACATATTGCATATGGCTTACTTTGCTGACTCAGCGGCAGCCTTCTCCCTTTCTTTTGTTCTAAATTCCTCTAATTCTGCTCCTTGCAATGGAACACGTCTTGAAACATTCATGTCTATCGATGTCACCTTTTGAATAAAACAACTTAACAAGGGAGCAAAGCCCTAGCTGGTGCTTTGTAACACTAAACCTTCAGGTTATCAATGAGTATTCTGGACAGTGTAGACTGTCCTGTTTTACTGGTGAATATAACCGAGTTGTGTGGGTTGGTACACCATTGGATGAACAGATCCCGAGAGAATCCACACTCCATGTCAGGGGTACTGGCTAACACTGCCTATATGAAAGAATGTTTGTGAGAATATAAAATAAGGCGTTACAGTGGACTAGCTCTCACTATTCCAGCCACCTCTAACACCTCTAACAACCCTTGGGAACAGATGAAGTGGCTGCAACAAAGAGGTGGCTGAAGTTCAGTAACATTTATGTATACTCATATAGTTGGGACTTCTATGCTAACTACAGGCTGGATTTCAGGGTGGCTAAGAGTTCAATGTATTTATTAAAACAACTAGAAACAAAAAATGAAAAAAATGGGCAAAAGAGATAGCCAGCCAACAAGGCACAAGGCCATACCAATAAAACCAGAACATTAAAACAACAAGACAAAAAAGGTGATGTTTACACAGCTTCCACATGAAAAGGGTACACAATTGTTTCAAGAAATATAATTTATATAAAATGCGTCAACAGCTGGTCCAACCAGGAACTGACTACTTACTTTTCCAGACATTAGAGGCTGCTAGACAGATTATATCAACCAAATGAAACAATTTAACAGGGTAAAAAAAGCCACTACAAACAGGGATTAACTAAATTAAAGGTTTTAGCGTTATAAAATAATGAAAGAGTGGCGCAGACACTTCTTTCATGAAGCAGTAGAATGCAATTACTTATAAGACTTTACCAGAGCTGATTTAATTGCTAAATCATCAGTGACTAATGTACACAGGATCCAGTGTTAAGCTCATATTAAGTTATACAATTAACTGTGATAGTGGAGACTCCAAGGAAAGGACATACAGTGGAACCCCTCTTAAAGGACACCTTTCTATAAAGGACACTATTTGCTTCTCCAAAATAGTATTTTTTTTTGTATAAATTAACCTCTGTAGAAAGGACACCTTTCTATAAAGAACGTCCCCTATATGTCCTTTATAGAGGGGTTCCACTGTAATTAATATAGTAAACTTCGATTTTAACAAAATACGCTTATCAGTATCCCAAATACTATAGACTCGTTTAATAGATTTTAATCTCTGAGGAGAGGACAACCTCCCTATAAGCGACAAACCACTTCAATATACATGTAAATGTATATAGGGTCCCAAAGTGTCCATCATTCGGAGATTCCATTGTACATAGTGAATGAATGGGCTTTAATGCTTGACTATATAATTTGTATATACTGATCACAGGAGTAGTATGTGTATTTACTATGGTCAATCTATACTACCTTTGGATTCGGGACTTTTGCCAATTCATCCAATGTGTGACACACAGTGATATGCTGAAACTGGAATGGATTGGCTCGGGAATCTTCGAACATTCGCATGAGTTTCTCACTCATCCATTCAATCTACAGAAGACAAGAAAAATGCAGACAGACAAGGATCAGACAATTAAGTCATTTCCAAGCAGGAAATTATGATGAAATAAGATTTGAGTAACTACACAAAGGACAATATTAGCAGACTAATTAGACAAATGGCACCAAAGAGCATACACATCATTAGCTAGCAGCTGGAATTCAGAGACAACAGTAACTAATATCATAATGATCAAAAGGTCAAACCATGCTTGCTCAAAAAAAAAAAAGTTATATCAATACCCATGCATATTACATAATGAGACAGCGTTATATTCACAGACACACACATAGACACAACCCCCCCCCCCCCCCTCGGCCAGACACAACCATTTAAAATGTAAATTCAAGTAAGTAGTAGGTACCTGGGACTTGGCAAATTCCACAACATTATAGCTGACATTGTTTAACAAAGCAATCGAGTACGCTCCAAATCCTAGCTCCTGATGCCTCCACATTTGATCCTAATGGGGGAGGGGGGAGGGGGACATACGAATTAAAAAAAAGATGGAAAAAAAATTGGCAATACCAAATTATAGTAACATTGACAATGATGACTATACATGTAGATGTGATATACAAAGCCTAATATTATTCCTACATGACCACACCACATTATACACAAGTATGTACATACATGTACATACAAGTATAAGCACACACTTAGTTAGCCTTTAGGTTACCAATAATTGAGACAGCTCCAATACTCTGCCAGCTGTGTCCACACATATCAACACATTGCCATTCTTCCTTAGTGTGTTCACAATCTTATCTGAAAAAACAAACACACACACAAAAATAAAATTTAGAACAATACAAGGAGCAGAGTGGGGTTGTTGTTCACCCTGTCTTATTCATCCCAGCAGCATGGCCAGCCCCCCCCCCATGTCTACTAGTGAATACACACATACCTAATAGTGCCTTATCTCTCTCCTTCCTCCTGGCCTGTACACTCATAGCATTGTAAGCATCAGTGATCAATAGATGAGGTCTTGAGAGGGAGTCAAACACTGCTCCATCCAGGTGTCTACAGATATGAGAGTACATGTATAATAAAATTAAGCTATACAATGCTGCAACCTATAACTAAAAGACACTTTGGGACTCGGTAATACAAATTCAAATGTAATAATTTGTCTTATACGGATAGGTGGACCTCAATTTATGTGCATGGATGTACAGTAGAAAATGTTATAGACTGTTTCGATGCTAACCAAACCCAAGCACATTGTGGACTCCTGAGTAAACATAGTTATAAACTGTAAACAGGTTACAGCCATATTTAACTTCCCAGTTAACGAATGCAATAAATGACAAAATTCAGCTATGTAATGCAACCTCTAACTAACGAATACTTGGGGTAATATAACTTCAAATTCATTGTTTTGTCTAATCTATAAGTGGACCTCTCTTTGTTTTCAGATATTCAAAATGTATTAGAGCTACAGGGAAAAGCATCTTTTTTGTTCAAACATTTATTATATACTATGTCCCGGCCCATCTTATAGTGTCACCACCAGCTACCAAAGCATGACTTGACTTATATTCTCACTACAACCCATATGCTTAGCTTATGATTTAGTTACTGTCTTACTGACCTCTCTTTCTTGTGGTTATAGTCAATGGCGTACACTATTTCCTCCTCTCCATCTTTAACAATCTTCCATATTGCTCCTCCGACCATGTGACCAGCTGGGAAAGGGGTAATGGTCAACCCATGACCCTTACCTAATACAAGAGGGGGTTGATTACATGATACACACATATGTATCTCGAGGATTGAGGTACAGTGGTTACCTTTGAGTTGTACTGTCTGTGAGTACTTCACCTGCACCACTAAATCAAAGGCAGTGTCAACATCGTCCAAAGTGAACAAGTCGAATTCCTCCGAGTTGTGGCGCGACTATGAGAAAACAACAGAAGACAGTCAATAAAACTGCAAGCTAACAAGCATCTATCTATTCGCATAACCAGCCCCTCCTTTTTTCTATAGGTAGGACTGGTTGCTATGGAGACCATAATAACGAATGCAGATATAAAGTGGGTGGGGCTGGGTGGCAACTGACCTGGTATAAATCGTACAAGAACATCTGACCCATCTTATATACAGGTGTGGTAGCATACACGGGACAGGAGAGTCCTAGTTTACCCACTACGTAGGGTAGTGCGCCAAGGTGGAGTATATCCGGATGACTGAGGAGTATGGCATCTATCTGTTTGATATGTCTGTAGAGGAAAAAGAACATTTTTGAAATGTAGTTTTTTTTTTTTTTTTTTTTTTGCTAAGAAGCTGTTATACCATACAACCATATTGGTTTATAATTATTAATAACTATTATTAATATTGCATCTATGAATTGAAAAACAAAGAGTATGTAATTTGCCAAATAATGCTACACATAGCTAAGACTACAGTTAACTCTTAATAGCAGCTGGTTTTGGGTATCCCAAACTAGCAGGAATTATATATGTACCGGTACATGTACATGCATGCTCTAATCATCAGATAAACCACCCACCCCTCTGTGGCCCTCATGCGACCCTTTAAAACCAAATCACACCCCCAATCCTGCA
>JAYJLX010057295.1:0-30479 GCA_036873525.1 Chalinula nematifera | reverse complement strand
AGCGTCTTTAATGGAGTGTCAGTGAAGTTCTACCATCAAGTATCCACAGAGATTTCGTGGTAACACACAGACAGACAGACACACAAACTGACTACTATAACCCTCCGCCCACGCTCGGGTTAATAATAATAATAATAGCCGTGCCAACTATAAATTCAGCTCAATTTTTGTCCAAAGAAATCAACATTAATTACTGATAATAAGGGAAAAAACCAGCCAGCTCAGGGCCGCTTGAACCCGGACAATTTGCCTCACAGTTAATAGGTCTACATCTAAACAACAAGACAAAGATGCTCACATATCAAACAGACTTTTTGGTAAGGTTGCAACTCAAGGAAATATGGTAGAATATGGTATAATAAAATCATGTCTCCTAATGCTTCCTTCCATATGGAAGGAGTCTCATTACCTTCACCCACCCACTCCCATCAAGGGGCAGAGTTTCATTACTTTCCGATCACATGTATCACTAATGAACATGTCCTCTCCGATAATAACTGCACTCACATATTGCTGAATACTAGTTGCTATGGCTTCTCTCATCATGACCAAACCCACATTATTCAACATAATGGTGATGTATCAGCTTAGTCTCATCCCCAGATTCCCACGCATCTAACGAGCGAAAGGGAGTCTGCCGGGCTCACTGAGTCAATTTTCTTGGCCCCAGGAAGTAAAATCGTGACGCAAACTTCGATTATGTTTGATTACCAATAGCCCACAAACCCATCCCATTTGCTTACAGTGAAACGGCAACTTGTCAGGCTTTGCGGTCATCAGATAGTGACGTTTCTAAGCAAACAACTGTGATTGGCCGGCAGAAATTCCTCACTGAGGGCCAAGAAAATCAACTCAGTGTGCCAAACTCCCTTTTACTCGTTAGATACGTGGGAGTCCGGGGACAAGATTAGTATCAGCTGTGCTATGACCAAATTACATGTAACTCAAAACATCCTAAAATAAATTGATACGGGACCCATGAGGAGAAACACCATCTATAGAAACAATGAAAATACACATACTGGTATGTACTGTTTAAAAACACAGTAGTATTGATAGTTTGCTACCTTTAAACTGACCATGCTTCATCATGATGGAACTTACCAATACGCAAGTTTCCTCCATTGATGAAATAATCATTGCATTCCACAGCCAACGCATTTAGCTCTAAACATCAGGTACCAATCTGGTGACTTCTTTGTTAAACCAAGTATCCGCACTACCTGGACAAATGGTGGCTACACGGAGCAACATCTCTTCATAGCTGAGGATAATTTATTATCCCTGCAGGCAAAGGAATCACAACATTATTACTGTGGCTATGTACCGATAGGGATATTACCTATATTTCGTATAGGGGAAGGAGCCTAGGGTTTTAATCTGTTGGTATCTTGGCTGGTCATAGATACTACTGTACCAAAAGGGATTAGAAACTGCTTATGTGACCCAATACCCAATACTCACATTCTATAAAAATTTAACCACACCCGTGAGACAAGAAAAAGAACTTGGAGGAGTACTACAAGAGTCAAGATGTGCTTACTACATTACCTGTAGCATGAGACATGAAACATTTTTTGATCAAATTTGTAATCGCTCCATAGAAAAAGTACCCAACCAATGGGTGTGGTCAACCTGCACGAGAGCATGTTTTGTTGTGGTTTTCACACCGAACTCATTCATATCGAGTGTACTCTAGCATGTATGCATTATCTAGCAGTAGGTTGTAATATTACATAGAATCATACTCTCGATCATACTGGTCTCAAGTAAATGAAAATAATCTACCTTCATTCAGCCACGTTATTCCAGCCGATCCACCGGTAGTGTGATATCTCGGAGAAGACTCATAATTTTAGACATCAGAGTCTAATATTCTATAGTTATCTATACTAACCCTTTCTTTTCGATTGAAATTATTACGCAGCCAGGTTTCCACTCGAGTTCCACTCCGCCATTTAAAAAGTGGGTGTGCCATACAGTTTCCACAAATGGGAGTGGCGGTATTAAAGAACGAGATCGAGAGCACATGGAACGAGAATGTGGGCCTGCGGAACGAAAAATGGCTAACAGGAACTGCGCTGCTACCGTGACTATGATGTAATAATTTATAATAAAGATGGCGTTCAAAGACATCTTTGGAGTTTTGAAAGGATTACGAATGATTTTTGACTCTTGTGCAAACCACACGGGTGTCGAGATAAAGCACATCGTGAACAATTCTTCGCTTTCACCTGTTCTTATGGCTGCTTGTCAAAGTTGTGGTATTAAGTGGTCTGACAGAGCTCAATATGGCGGCAACAATAACATGGATGACATAGAGTTTCCTGAATTTCCGGATGATTCCGGCTTTCCATTGGAAGCCGACTGGCAAAGACCTACAGATAAAAGTTCTCCCCTGCCATTTTCAAATAGTCAAATGAATGGAACCTCTGATCACGCACCGCATACCATCCCCACCACCAGACAGCTACACACTTGGTGTTATCACAGACGATTCTTTTCAAACAACCCACCATTGCCACCCACTGATTCAGACACCTCTGAGAGCAAGCCACATTCGAATAAATACAAGATTACTGATAATCAGCGTGTGAGCTAAACCTTTAATGACTATCAACTCTACTGTTATTTCAATCGTTGTAGCCTTTTGCAGTACTGCACATAGAGTCTGTATACTATCGTAATGACAATCAAGACTTGTTTGTACAAATATCTATGTATTTTGTAAAAAGACAGTATTTCAGTTTTTCTTATTGAGTTTTAGTTTATTAAAAATTTATATTTCTGAAACAGATAATATCGAAAGCTAGGGAAAAACCTGTTCCCTCTACTAGAATAGGACGAATCGCTAATTTTGGAGGTCTGTAATTCTTATCAGTAACTTACATCACATGTATAATAATGTAAGCCTAATATAATATTACTGTACATGTAGGCCTGGCTGCTAACCTTGGATTGAATACGGCAGTTGAAATGACCAAGAAGAGTCTAGGGTATGGTGATGTCAACAATGTTCTTCTATCTCAGGCAAACTTGGAGAAGATTGTTAGTACATTATGTAGAGTGAGAGGAGCGGCTCTAAAGATTGGCCAGATGATCAGTATACAAGGTGGAACCATGGACATACATACATGCATATCTATTGGATTTGGTTAATTTATTTTTAATAACAGATACCAGTTTATTGCCTCCTCAAGTGTCAGAGATATTTGAGAGAGTGAGGAACAATGCAGACATAATGCCTTCTTGGCAATTGGAGGTTTGAATTAAATAGATAATATTTCTATGTATTAAGCCTTAAGGCCAGGATACACCTTTTGTTGCGTGCAACTTTTTTCACTGAATAGAAATCATTTCTATTCCATGCAACAATGTTGCACGAGTCATGAATATCATTAAATCTATTGTTCTTTGTTGCATGCAACAAAATTTAAAAGTTGCAAGCAACAAAAGTTGCATCGTGTATCCTGGCCTTTAAAAAATCAACAAAAATTTACCCCCACAAAAATTATGGTACTGATAATATTTTGCCATTTAGAAAGTGCTAAGAGAGGAACTAGGAAGTGATTGGATGAAGCAACTGCAGGATTTCGATAAACAGCCATTGGCAGCTGCTTCAATTGGCCAAGTCCATAGAGCTATTCTTAAAGACGGAACTGAAGTAGCCATGAAGATACAGGTGTGTACATGTATGCAACTGGTAGTGTGATTCATCATATATACTTTATGTGTCTGTAGTACCAAATATTAACAGGACTATTATTGTATTCTATAGTATCCGGGTGTAGCTGAGAGTATCGACAGTGATATCAGTAATTTGATGGGTATTCTTAAAATATGGAACATTATTCCTGAAGGTATGGGATAAGGAGGAGAGGGAAGGAGGGGGGAAGGGAGGGGGTAGAGAGGAGGGAGAGGGGAGGGTAGGTGGACTCGCTCCTTTATTATAATTGTGTATAATATTATTTGTATAATATTATTATCCCTTGCGCTGGCGAAGCCATGGTGAGGGATACAGTAGTCAGTTTGTGTGTTTGTTAGAAGTTTAATATTATAAAAATGAGCATTACTTAGCCGAGAAGTTAACTTTGAACAATTGGTGCAGAGCAATCTTGTGCTTCCTGTACTTCAAAGCAGCTATGGAGTTAGCCAGTGACTTCTTTTCTGCTGCCATTTTAGTTTCGTCTTTATCAGATTTTCCGATCGTGTGGTAAGTGGCCAAATCTGTTTGAGCTTTTGAGCTCGATAGGTTAAGCTTATGAATACTGATTTGGCTTACTTTTGGAGTGTGTTTTAAAATATTTCAGGTAGCTGTCAATTAATAGATATCCCTTTGATTTTAATTGATCATGGAAACGGCTAGCTTTACAACTTTGCATCTTGGTTCCTGGTGTGACCTTAAAACTGTAACTTTCAATCATTAGGCCTGAGGATTTTATGCTTCTAAATTAGCCCGTTATGCCATTCTTCTATGCTCCAATTATGGCCTCATTTTGCTCTGTTGCAACACCCATTATGCTCGTGCATCCTTTTATATTTTTACTTCTCAGGCAACCATTAAAGCTAAAACTATGGTTACCATGATTACAATAAGCTCTACTAGTTGCCCTTTGGCATTTCTTCATCTCGTGTTGCCTATGATTTTTGCTACAAACATAAATTGTCATATCTATACAAGATTAACATGGGGGAAAAATTCAAATTTATCCATTTTTTATTATCAAAGTGGTGAAAATACACCAATTATGCTGGCATTATGCTCAGTGCTTTTGCTACCCTATTATGCTCATAATTATGTCGGGCATAAAATCCTCAGGCCTAATGATTGATCGTGTGTGGGTTTTTTTTTTTGTTTTTTTTACCCTTTACATTGCTAACCTAATTGCTATTGATCAACCACTCCTTTTTCTTTATTGCGAATGCTTCTGGCCACTAGTCTCGCGTGGCCAGACCCTCCAAAAAGGGGGGGTCTGGTGACATGACCATATCAAACTTGTTCAAGTATCGCCTTGCAGTCGGTGATAGTTGAGGCACTTGAACCACTTAAGTACGTCACTTGCTATTGCATAAAATGGCGGTACTTTCTGTGTTTAGCAGAGTGAATACAGAAAGCGCCACCATTTCTATGCAGTTAGCAAATGGCTTATTTAAGTAGTTCAAGTCCCACAAGTATCACCAACCCCAAAGTGGTACTTAAATAAGTTCGATACGGTCATGTCACCAGACCCTGTTTTTTTTGGAGGGTCTGGCCATGCGAGACTAACAGGCTACTGCATAATATTGCAGGCGCTAATGTCTGCCAGTACCATTTTATCACAGTTGAGCTCAAGAACGTCTTTCTAATAGAGCACAAGGGATTTGCACTATTGTGCTAGTTATAGCCTGCTCTCACTGAAATGTTCACTGGGTTTGCTTAATACCGTATAGCTAAAAATTTCTGTGGCCCAAAATTTCTGCTAATTCTGCGGATTTTGATCAAAACGCAAAAATTTTATCCTTAAATACTTATGTGGCATATAAACTGATCTATTTTGATGCAAATTCGCAAAATTTTATCCACAAAAGGGCTTTTTAGAGCTATTCGCAGAAATTTTGGGCCACAGAAATTTTTAGCTATACGGTAACTCAACAGTGATGCATGCTATTTCAAAATCCAAAACCATTGCAGTTCTTACTTTGATACAATCTCACAATCTCAGCAATACACATGTATATTCCGTTAAAGTAGTGATCACTTGTAAAATAGAATTTGCATGTTTTACGTGGGGGAGATAGGCATACCAAATAACTACAAATATTTTATTTAGATTAAATATAATACTGATGACAGTGGCCACGTGTTTCAGCAGCTGTAATTATTCTTACTTTCTTTATGTTTTCTCTTCATTTTTACATGCAAGCATAATAATGGTTATATGTACAAGCACATTACACAACCGTCTTATCGCCAGACTGTGGAGTTAGCTAGATGACTGTCAACTGAAAGCCGAGGCGCAAGGGCGCTTTGTGCTCTCTGCTATTCCTTCTGAGTCCCTGTTACTGAGTGCAATACTGACTTATAATCAAAGGGAGCCAGAGTCAGTCGATCAGCTGGAACAACAGTCATTGAACTTGGGCAACGTTGATTATCTTACCACCAGTAACATAAATTCAACCTGTTTTTAGAAGGTGGAGATTCAATTAATCAAGAGCTAGCTCTGTTTCAAGGCTTTACTGTCACTGAAATAGTCGTAGAACGCTGCCAAAAACAGCAATAAATCAATAATGGTGATCAGGTATCATCAGCATGGGGAAGAATGAAAAAATGCAATGTAGCAACTGCAAAACCACGAATATGCATTTTGCGTCATCATGTACATGTACGTAACATCACTGATTTCTGGATGTTGCACCAGATGGGACTTTTCAACGTGAACAGACTATAGTTATATCGTATAGCCACATATTTTTGTCGCTTAAAATTTTCGTCAATTCAACAGAATGAAGAAAAAAACAAAATATTTGTCACTAATATTCTGTACACACTCAGGATTAATTTTCATCACATGCACTCTGACGAAGTTGACGAAAATTTTGACCGACGAATATTCCTGGCTATACGATATAATTGTAATAAGCAAACAGCAAGGTTTATTTTAGACAGACATTTCAACCCATAACCCTAATTACTCGTTAGATTTGTATGATTATGAACACAGCAAGTATCCTATACTGTATTGTATTATTTAAATTCCATTGGTTCATATTTATTTTGTATGTTATTTGTAGGGTTTTTCATAGATAGTGTGGTTGATGTAGCACGTAGGGAGTTGGCATGGGAAGTAGACTATCTCAGGGAGGCACAGTGCTCTATGAGATTCAGGTGATCAATTAATAATTAATTGGAATGACCGATCTGACAAATAGCCTTACAGACAGACAGACAGACAGACAGACAGACAGACAGACAGACAGACAGACAGACAGACAGACACACAGACAGACAGACAGACAAACAGAAAGACACATAAAAACAAACAGGCATACATACAATTGGGAGGGCAAATGATCGAAATATTCTGGGTATTTCACAAGAGTAATGGAGTATTATTATCTCATTATAAGGGAGTTGTTGGCTAATTCACCGGAGTATGAAGTGCCTGAAGTAATCCCTGAGTTAACTACTAGACGAGTTTTAACCAGTAAACTAATTGAGGGAACTCCACTGGACAAATGCATTACTCTTGATCAAGATACGAGGAACTATGTTAGTGCTGTATTATACCCTATCCTTTGGTAACTGTTTTATAGAAATGGTTTATTTGTAATACTTGTAAAATGTATGTACTTGTATATGTATTCCCTAGGGAATATTAACCAAAAGCAAAAAGAAGTATGGATTGATTTTTTTTTTTTTTGCATGCCAGAAGCTAACAGAAAGGCATGATTTACAAGACAGAAACCACATGATTTTATCAATCTTGTGATGAATCTTTATGAAGTAGTTCAAATATCAAAAACTTATTAAGCACACTTAAGATTGTCAAACAAATAGTGGCCTGACAATGAAAAACTATGGTGCTCTCAAGTTCTAGTAGTGTTAAGTTGATAGCCATTTTCCACAGAATATATACTTCTGTTGTGTTCCTTCTATCAAATAAGTCATGTATTTCACCCCTGCCATGGGGCTTTATTGAGCTCCCCCCTCGGGATTGTTAAATACCCGGTATCATTTCATGTGTATACGCAACAAATCCCTGGTGTTATGTTTATTGCATATCAAAACATCTATCACGCATAATGAAATATTGTAATGATTGTAAGGATGTGATTGCATGCACCATTAGTAGTTACTCTACCTGTAAAAGGGGATCCTGCAACTTCATTTACTGTATTGTATAGAACTGAATGAATTATATGTACTATATTTGGTTGAGTTATATTGGTTAGTTTAGTAGCTAAAAGGGGGATCTTGTAGTTCAGCTAATCTAATATCAGTATTGTATTCATTACAGGTTAGTATACTGGTTTAGCTTCGATAAGTTACGAAATGTTTATGTAATTTAAGTGAATACATGAGAAGAGTAAGGATTGCTCACAAAGCATAAAAGTTGAACAAAGTTTTGTCATGTTAACGATCCATACTCTCATGTATTTACTTACATTATGTATTAATTTACATGTATGTTATGTAAATGTCATGTTAACGATTCATACTCTCTTGTATTTACTTACATTATGTATTAAATGTACATGTATGTTATGTAAATGTCATGTTAACGATTCATACTCTCTTGTATTTACTTACATTATGTATTAATGTACATGTATGTTATGTAAATGTCATGTTAACGATTCATACTCTCATGTATTTACTTACATTATGTATTAATGTACATGTATGTTATGTAAATGTCATGTTTTTTTGTGTAAGTCCACCTTTAGCTTAGTAAGTGGATAGGGATGGGGGGGGGAGGGAGGAGGGGCTCTTATGTTCTAATTGATTAATATTCTTCAAGTGATGAAGGGAAGATCCTGTCACTCATTATCAGAGGGGGGGGTGTAACTGAACTGAGTGGTATTTAATGGAGAGGCCTAAGAATTTTATGATGGAAACCACAACATACAGGTTTCGAGTTTGACTTTTTCACTGCCTTGATAATTATTATTATTTCCAAGTATTTATGATCCAAAGCAAAGCAAGTGATAGTTTTCTGGAAAATAATCAATTCTACCCACCTACCTACCACCTTATTAAACTAATCAATCAAAACATCATAATTATGCTATTTAACAATAATTGTCTTTCGAAGTAGCCATATCATTTTTAATACCATAAGTATAAAGATTTCTTACATAGTAAAGGGATATAATTCTGGACACTTTTTTCAATAACTTTTCATTTCAAGTGAAACCGTTAGAAAACTCATACACACTTGACAAAATTTAAAAGATATTTATACCACTGGATTCTTGGTACCTTGTGAGCAGTTTCGTTACATCTAAATGGCCATTGGACGGCAGCAAGGCAGTCAAATGAAGTAAAAGAACGGGTGGTTGGCACCTAATTCTGGACAAAATTTTTTAGTAAAAAAAAAACGGTCGCATTCTGTTCATTTCTTAATGGAGACTTTCCTGACAAAGGCTTGTGTTGAGTATTGATTGACAGCTGGAGTATCAGGCTGACAATCGTCGTGGTCTCAAATTCTTACAACAAAGCATTTTTGAGTTATTAGCATGTAAACATGTCCGTTGAAGGGTGCCTAATGCTGGACACACGGAAGCTGTTTAAAAAAATTTACATGTAAAAACTGGAATTAAGGGGCTACCGGACTTACACTATATTGTTGAAAATATGTCGAAAAACCTTTTGATGAGTGGCCCAATCCCCCTTAGGCTCCTCCCCACTCTGCTATACCACTAGCCCAACCCCTTAGGCCCTTCCCCCCATCTGCTATGCTATTGTTCAATATAGCCCAGGCCCCTCCCCCTTTGCTACACCATGTATCACTGCTCAGTATGCTACAGGCAAAGTAATTAAATAATTTTTTTTCCATATGGCTTAATTTTCTCAACAACCAGTAGGAAGGAAGAGATCTTGGGAGTGATGCAAAGGGTGTGTTAAGTTACCGTGTAGCTGGTTTTTTCGTTGCTCAAAATTTTCGTTTTTTAAATTTTCATTGGATTTAGTTTTCATTTTTCTTGCACGTCGTTATTGAATTTAGTTAATGAAATTAAATTTTAGTTGATTTAATTTTTATTTTTTTCTTGGCAAAATGAAAATTAAATCCTCACGTAAAAAACCGGCTACAAGGTATGTATATGATTTTGTATGGGACTAGCTGATTGCGCTCCCTCGTTCCTTCCTTGTAGTTAGTACTTTAACCAGATTGATGGCATGATCTGTATTTGATTAGGTCCCCCCCCCCCCCCCTCCTCCCTCCCTGACTTTGTTTAATGAGCTCCTGGTTTTCCTGTTTTCTGCCACTAATAGATTGCTAAACAGATGTTATGGTTGTGTTTGAGGGAATTATTTGAGTTCCAATTTATGCAAACGGATCCGAATTGGTCTAACTTCTTTTACAACCAGCAACAGAACAAGGTTTGTGTGGTGGTTATTGATAATACGTAAGTGTAGCCAATATTGCTTACCTAATTGTATCAAAAATGTAACCATAAGGTGGTGAGTGAGTATAGTTTTTGAAATTGCTGATAACCTTCTATATAGTACTAATACCTTAACAATGGTGAATATGCATGCAACAAAGCTGTTGTCGTTGTGCTTTATAGTGCAACAGCAAACTTCAGGAATATAGTAAGCCATGAAAAGCCTTTTTGGAAATTTTCCTGAGGGGGCTACGTTGAGGTATCTCAGTAATACATCCTTAAAACAAAGTAAGAAGGTTGAGTATTGTTTATATGACCATCAAGAATAAGTTTTAGTGTCACTCTTCGCCATACCCATTTATTCATTTTGGGAAAAAAAGAACACAGCAACAGGTTTAGTGCTTGGCTTTTTCACTGCCTTGATAATTATTTTTAAGTGTTTATAATCCAGTGAAGCTAAAACAATAAATTTAAGAATTTTTTTTTTTAAATTTGCTTGCCTACCCCCTTAAAAGACAGTTTAAAAAAAACTTTAAAAGTTTTCATTATTTTCTTCCAGATATACCTCCTAGATTTTGGAGCAAGTCGCGAATACTCTAAAGTCTTCACTGATAGATACATGGATGTACGTTAATTATTATTGTTTTGATTTATTTATGTAAACTACAACTTTTAATCATGGTTGTATTCACTGTACCTTTTTCCTGTTGTTTTCCTTCTGTGTTAGGTAATCTATGGTGCTTCAATGGGGGACAAAACTGAAGTTATAGAGGCGTCCAAGAGGCTTGGATTCTTAACTGGGTATGAGTCTAAGGTATGTGTGTGTTTGTGGATGACATACATGTACATGTATATTTAAACTGTTTGGAAGTTAGTTTGCATTCGCAGCTTAGGTTTGCTATAATTTGACAGTGTTTATCGTTTAATTTTAGTACTGTTTGGTTTAGCTGTGTAGACTGTTTGCTTCGATTGCTAGCTGTAGTAATGTCTCAGAAATAGCTAAGCAACTTCCTCTATCGTTGTCTCAAGATGTCCTTGTTAACCCAACTAGTGTACACTGTATAATGTAGTACTATTGTACCTTTGTAGAATAGTACAATCATTATCATAATTAATGGTATATATGCTCTCTCCTCATGCTTTCCCTCATTTATGTTGCTTTTGTGTTGCATTTTCTTTCTAATGTTTACAAAGTTTTGAAAATATTGTGTGATGGCTCCTTTTATGAAGTGGGCATAATTCTATAGAGTGTATCATAATGAGAACAGGAAGAGAGGGAGAGGGAAGGGTAGGGGTAGAGGAAGGGAAGGAAGGGGGGGGAGGGGAAGGAAAAGGGGAGGGGGAACAAAAGTAATACTTTTTATTCGCTTTAATTTATCTGTAGTCAACTGAAAAAGCTAGATTTGTAATATAACCTCTGTGACCAGAAGTCAATGTTAAATAAAAAGTATAGATGTTACGTTGATGCTGGAATAGAAAAAATTAGAAAATTTCTATTTCAGCATCAACGTATCGTTTACATTGTTGTAACGTAATGCAGGCATTATATTATAAATCCGGCTTAACACTTAATAGGGGAACTGATATCCATGTTATAGTACCCCTCCCCCTTGCCGACCTGTTATTATGTTATTATTGTTATTATTATTAAATTAGATAACTGACAATCTAGTTTAAATATAGTATTTGGTTTGTTTTCCAATGCATTTCCTTATACTGACAATACTACTGATTGAAGCCAAGTCATTGCACGCGAGTTTGTTTGTAGTGTCCTTATTGAAGCCTAGTATGTACGAGCTTACCAATTGTATTACTTAATTGAGTGTAACGTTGGTTCAGATGACATTTCATCAAAGGCTGACCACCTCCTGGCAACGACGGTGTTTGTACACTATCAGCTCATCATCAAGTACTAGAGTATATCCAATATTAGTACGCTATAGAGCAAGGGCTTCAGTACAGTGCCAATTGAATCATTCATGTTCTGATGAATTTCAAAATTATTACTTTCTTGGCTCAGCATCTTTTCTTGTTTCCTATACCCACGGCTATACCTCCAGCTATACCTTTGGTATCTTTGCCTTTCCTGTATTTTATTGATTCGAAGTAGTTCAATGGTGTCAAACTTATTGGAAGCTGGTCCATATTGTAATTAAACATATATAAAGCACTTATTTGACTGATTCGAAGTAGTTCATAGTATCGAACTGATTCGAACCAGGTCCATATTGTGATTGAACATGTATCAAACATTACTTTGACTGATTGGAAGTAGTTTATTAGTGTCAAACTGATGTTGATAGATGTTTAATTACATTATGGACCTGGTTCAAACCAGTTCGACAATATCAAACTATTTCAAATCAGTCAAGTTAGTGTATCATGCATGTTTAATGGCATCATGGACATGGTTCGAAACAGTTCGACCGAAATCAGTGTAATTATGTTTGATACATGTTTAATTGTGTTATGGACCTGACACTATCGAACTACTTTAAATCAGTCAAGTTAGTGTATCATACATGTTTAATGGCATCATGGACATGGTTCGAAACAGTTCGACCGAATCAGTGTAATTATGTTTGATACATGTTTAATTGCGTTATGGACCTGACACTATTGAACTACTTTAAATCAGTCATTATTTCAGTATTGCTTTATTCTGTTGTAACTTAATATGTGTTTATGTTTGGGTAATAGGAATATATAGGCTGGCTGGGTTTACAGATATCTACGTAGTAATTAAAAGTTTAGGAATCATGTAGCTTTTACGTTTCATTGATTCTGATACCACCAACATTATTATTCAGTCAAAGCAATACTCCAGTAACATCTCAAGTGACATACGATCACATCAACATTAGAATCTGAGAGCCCTTTCATCATGCATTGATACCCTCTGATTTACGGCTCAGTATTGTATTACTATAGTTTTAATCATTCGTTGCTAAAATAGATGCCATTTGTATTTACCTCTGTTGTCAACCAAAAGGAAACTTTTGATTTCCTAAAATGTATATCATTGAATGATGTCACAAACCCTATCATAGTTATAAGATGTCACCATGGTGTGTTGCCACAGGGATGGGTATGTTATCACAGGGAGGTGTGTCACCACAGGGAGAGGTGTGTCGTCATGGGAATTGGTGTGTCATCATGGGAATTGGTGTGTTACATGCCATGGCTAGGAGCTTTCCAGTAATCACTGAAATATCCAAAACCTAGTATTTCAATTTCATTGTTGTTCTTCTGAAAGCTATCTGTGCGAATGTTATTGATTATAGTATCTCTTGTTGAAATTTACTTTATTTTAGTTTAGTTTATAAAAAAAAAAACAAAAAACGTCATTCATCATCAAAACATACTACACGGACATTGGTTTTTATATAATGTTTCCATATGTGAAGCAGATTGCATGGTATTTATTAACCCCCCGGACCGGCACGACCCCTATGTAATAATTATGACATCATATTTACTGTTTTGTATTATTACCTCATTTTAATAATGACCCTTTGTCCTCTACATTTTTTTTTGAAATGTTTTCTTTAGTTTATATTTTCAAGCCAAGTTTAGTAGTAACGTTTTTCTAAAAATCTGCACGGCTTGATGAATTGATTATAAATAAAATGATTCCAAGTGCAAACTTTACATCAATAAAGCTCAGTACAACACTTCTATAATTACATTACCTTGTTAATGCTATTTGAATTGACAAATTAAATGTGCTGTTACTACTGTGCAATCCTTTAATAGATATATCAATAGTACACTATATAATTATGTACATATACCGTAAACGTAGAAATTTTCGACCAGTGAAAATTTCGACTTTTAGTCCATGAGTAGTGAAAAGTTGATTTTCGACCGATGGGCGTGGCTACGATATAACTCACACGCTGCAGAAGATGGTGCTTGTATACAGTTAAAGACTCGTCTTATTTTCGACCTTTTCAAGGAAGGTCGAAAAGGACGGAATTTTCTACTGGTCGAAAATTTTTACGTTTACGGTAGTGTAATTATTAGTCCTTTTCATTATACATTATGTATAGGTTATGATTGATGCCCATGCTCAAGCTGTGATGATTCTTGGAGAACCTTTTATGTTTGATGATGTGTTTGATTTCGGTAGTCAAGATACCACTTCTCGGATTCATAGACTGATTCCTGTAATGCTGGAACACAGACTGACCCCACCCCCTGAGGAAATATACTCCCTCCACAGGTATATTAGGGTTGTGATATCACCATGGCAACAAGTCAGGAATGGCTTGCTAGCTAATTTAATTTGATTCAGTTTCCTTGAAATCCTTCAATTTTGTTTTGGATGATGAAGGTGTTTGTTGTGCTTTCACCAATTTATTATTTCTTTTTCTTTCTTAGAAAAATGTCAGGTTCATTTCTACTGTGTGCAAAGCTCAAGGCCAAAATAAACTGCAAGAGAATGTTTGAAAGTATTCACACCAGCTACAACAAACAGAGTGATATCACATCTAGCACATGAACCATGATTATTACCGCTATTATACCATCTATCAACCGCCATTTTGAATCAAATGCATTGTAATACTGTAAAAGTAGCTCTGATAAGGAGGGGGGGACGACACAAATCTCTCAATAATGGCCACTGTATGCATTCCACCACTCCATTTATATCTAAAAGCTTAGCCATAACATTGGCACTTCGTATGGGGGTATGTTGTATCATTGATACATATCTATGGTTGTATGGGCTATATACTGTATAGCCGAGTATGTGTACCTGATGTTAGCACTTCAACCGCAGTCATTTACACTAGCTATTATATGCAAGCAAAGCCGCTGTACACCCGGAAATGTTTGCAAGAATAGAGTTGGGGAGATTTGCTCAAAAACAAGGAAGATAAAGACATTGTGACATTTAATTACTGGCTAGATGTGGGGAGCGTGATACAACTCACTATGTATAAAAAAAATTGTATTTTGGATTCATAAATTTCAATCTTTTCTCTTTCATTTACCCGGTAGTTAATTTATGCAATTTTTGTTTTTTTTTACTCACAAAATAAGACAATTAAATTCCTTGCAAACTTTTCCAGCTGTATGGTACGTGTATCTAATCCACTATATACAGTATATGGTTTGGTGTTTACTGTGTGTTCCACTCTTAATATAATTATATCAACTGTAGCTAATCAGATATGTACACTGTTGGTTATGTATCTACAATATTCTAGTTTATAGTTATTTATGTACTTCTATTCAATTACTACTTATGGTACACACTGAATGCCACCTTGCTTCTTATGTAACCTTTGTACTGTCACTGATATACTAATGCACCCAGTACTAATATACAATAGCAGGTCAATAGTACAAGTACATATACATCTCATGTACAGAGCATGTTTTTGACAATATTCATATTTTGTAGTGGGTGGGTGGGTGAGTAGTTTGTTTGTATACTATAGTGGAATTGGAACTGTAGTCACTGTGATGGTGATTGGTGTAATGATATTCATTATCATAATATTATAATTCCATCTCATACACATATCATAAGGTGTGGGTATGATGGTATTTACGAGAGGAGCAGTTAGGATGTGTCAGTGTCATTATAACATGCAGTGCTGGCAGTGCATGTGTAATGATATTTATGGTTGTATATTAATTGATAATATTGAATGATGAAATTGCTGTATGTTATTGTATTTTGGGAATTCAATCAGTATTACTGCAATCTGTGCTAAATTGTGTTTTTCATTTTTTATATAATTATAGTGTCTGGGTGGAGCTAGTACATGTATTTGTTATTCATTATCACTTCATAATTATACCTTATGGTATAATTGCCCTTATGGTTTAAGTACTTTTCCTCTAAATTTTATGATACTGTTTGAATACACTACCATTAAGTCATGGCAGCGATGGGCCATGTATACTATATTGTAAGCTATATTGTCTGTTGCTAACCACTTCCTATTGGCAGGCTTACATCATGTACTGTATGTGCATCAAGCTATCAGTGAATTGTTGTAAAGTAATGATTGTTATTTTGATTTGTGTTATATGCAACATAAAATGGATGGATTCAGGATTCTGACCTTGTCATGGACATAAACATGTATATATACCATATGCATAATATAGTTAGTAAAGATATTAATGGGCTGACATGCAAGGATGATATAGTCCATAATATCTCTGAAGAATGGGGATGACATGATCGTATTGCCCTGTTTTTCAATCATCCCCGCTTTAGTTAGCTAAGAATATATTATATGTACCATGGCTTCTCTGGAAATAGGGCCAATATATAACCATGACCACTTGGTATCAGCTAGCCCTTGGCTTTGCCTTTATCGGGCTGACATCTCAGGGTTCGGGTTGTTTATTGACCATATTTTCCTCAAAGCCATGGTATATATATTACACATAAATACATACATACATCAGGTCACTGCTCATATGGTCCAGCTAGTATTTTGCATGCAAGCCGAGTATACCTGTATGTAACTACTGGTATCAATACATTACCAAAGCCATAATAATTTAATGTCAAAAGCTGCATAGTTGCTGCACCAAATTACGTAAACATTTAATTAACAAATTACAACTATATTCTACTACGTACATGCGCCATATGTGGATACATAACTGATCGATGCATCATCAAAGCCATATATCGATTCAACATCAAAAAAATACAGTGAAGTTCTATGGCTGCAGATCGACCCGATCCATATGAATACATGCATACACAAAAAATTAAAAAAAAAACATATTCTTCTGAGGTTTAAATGCTATACTTATAGCTATAGTTTGTATACATGCCTTCATGACTGTCAATGTGTGCTCTAATCAAGGTGGCTAATGATCAAGTTAGCTTCCTGCATTAATGCTATACACCCATTAATTAATTAGTGCCGTCGCTGCATAATAATATAGTTGTCTGGTCTATATAGACTGCACGCCACTATAGGGCTTTCTCAGTTAATCAAAAAAAATTTTAATCATGAAAAAATCTTACAATTGCATTCAGTCTCAGAAAAAAAAAAGGAATTAAAGAACGTTAAAAAATATTGAATAAATTATATTTGTGAAGGATATATAGGGGGAAAATGTTAAACTGGGATATGGTGTAAAGGGGATAATACTTATCAAACGAGATCTTTGGTTGATTATAATAATATATATTTAAATGCACACTTTAGCACAGAGGTTGTTATATATGTTACAATATACAGTGGGGTGTGTCGAGACACACAAATTAGTTTGTTATTTTAGTAAAATCTTGTTCAAAGACTCTTCCAGATATCGATGAGATTGTCTACTCCAAACAAGTATCCATCCTCATGGTTTCCTTCCTTCCAGGGTTTCCTGTGGTCAACAGTGATACCCTCAGGTACAGGATACGTCTTGCCAAAATCTATCATGTTGACGGAGACACGTCCATGGCAATCATAGACAAACAATAGAGAACTCCCAATCACCTATATGAAACACATGAATGCATGATGATATGGACACCTTTATTTACACTATATTGTAATAGGACACCAGCTGAATATTACGTTAACGCTAGAATAGAACCCTAGTCTATTTCAACATAACTGATGCATGAAAAAGTCGAATCCTCCTTGCGATTTAAGTAAACGCTTGGATTGATTGGTTTGACAAACGCAATATCGTGAACCTAGCTTATAGCAGTACATGTGTACTAAGTGAACCAACTCTAGTAACACATGGCTAGATATGGAGCACATGGCTTGCACGTACATTAATTGGGCAAGCTGGCATACCAGCAGCAATATAGTACTGCATACATATCAAATTCACTAGCATATAATATTACACTTGTTAGTAATTTGTTCGTGTACACAGTGTACATAGTGGTGAAAACACAAATGGAACATAAATAAGCAATATATGTATATTGAACAAGGGGATAGGATAAACATTTCAAACGGATCATTTACCTCATGGTTTCGGAAAAATTCAGACCGCTCCAAAGCATGTCTTATATCGTATAGTTTCTGCAAAAACTTGACCTATGGTATTCGTAAAAAAAATATTAAACACAATCATCATCATATCATTGCATATGCTGACTAACCTTAATCTCAGGGTTACACCTGATATAGTTGGAAAAGTGAAACTTGACCTCATCACGGTCTTTGACTGTCTTGTATTCCTCTTTCATGGGCTTATCACTTGGCATCTAGAAACAGAGAGCGAGGTAAAGAGTTGTGAAGCGATTAATGGAGTTGATGTTATTATACACCCATACAACATTCAATTGAACAGAGAGACAACAAATTGGGACCATCACTTCCCACAACAGCATACATAGACTAATGAACAAACAACCACATAGTTATATTTACACTAATTAACTACATTATGTAGAAAATGAAACCTACTATCTATAAAACTATACCAAGCAACATTATTTCCCACAGGAACCTGCCTGACAGACAATGACAAACAATTACAGTCATTTACATTAATTAAAACCTTATTATGCGGAAAGACACACAAACCTATCTATAGCTTAGACACATTTTACTACCCACTTTAACATACCCTCCTAAATTATACATATCCTAATACCCTTTACATGCACATCTTAATAATCCTCTTCCATTCTACCACACATGCATACATACCTTGACTCCCTCAATTCTAAAACCAAGAGTTGCACTTGACGACTGCGTCTCACGCCATATCATGTAACGTGGCTTGGTAATGGCCTTTTGTTCATGTTCTTCAGGGGTTGGTTCATTAGGATCAACGGCCACCATTTTATCATACATATCCTAATCAAAAAAAAAAAACAAGTGAATGGGGTTATTTAGAGTGAATCATGGGAGGGGGTGTGTTCCACTATAAGTAGATGTGACATATATAGAGTAGTAACATGGCCTCCTCACACCATATATGGTCATGTTGTGACCATCACAATGTGTGTGTGAGTGTGTGTGTGTGTGTGTACAGTGGCCATGCTGCTTTTAAGTGTGTGCCTGTATTTCCTCATGCATGTCCTTCCTTGGTGTGTCTGTTGTGTGTTTGGAAGACTTTTGAGTATTACTGAAGACAATGAAGTACTCCATCATGCACACTTTATTTTTTTAATCAAACAATCCATGAAAGCATCAACAACTTCAAAAGGAGGGGTAGGAAAACAGTTGGCAAGGAAGTACCCAAAGGGATGGGTAAGAGAAGGATTGGGAGGAGGGAGAACAAAAAAAAAGAGGGCCTTGTTTGTGTTCCAAAAAAAAAACCAAAAAAAAAATAAAAAGAAACTATCACCTCAACTGCATGCCCTTATAGCGTATAAGCAATGTTCCATAGATACACGTTCTACTCATATTAACTACATGTACATGTATAGTACTTACTGGTCTCAGTGTGCCTTTTACTTTGGTTAGTTCACTTTCAACATATGTTCTAAATTGAAAAACGAATAAAAAACAATGAAAATGTTGTCACTATGGCGACATTTAAGACATTTATAACAATAAGTACGCTAATAAAAAGGTGGGTGTGTCACATACATGTATATGCACGTACCTGATTCCCATTTTTACGTCCATGACAGCTGGGTCTTCAAAATCTCGCAACAAATCCACCATTTCAACAAACACTAAAAGAGAGACAGTGTCAATAAATAATGTATAGGTTGATACAGGCTTAATTCAATAGATTCAAATGGGAATTTATCAGTTTAACATAAAAGTGTAGGAGATGTACACTTGAGACAAGGTGCTAATTTAAAATTGTAGTAACACAACTCTCCATCGAGAACTCGACAACACTAGTTCCGAACACATTTCTTTTTGAAATAATTAATAATTTGTAGAGTAATTCTAGTTTTGGCTTAATATAGATGCTATAAAACTAGACCGGAAATACAGGATTGTATAAAATGAAAAAAAGAAACAGAAGCTCATCTAATTAAGCTATTAATATAAAGAAATTATTTATATCCATTAAAGGCATTAACCGCTAAAAAATCACCACAAACCCTCCCTCCCTCCGCATGCTTCTGGGCAGCAGCTGATAATAGTGAGTACCCCACCCCTATTAAGGAGTATATGCTGAGTATTGTTGATGGATATTCATTAGTTGGTACACGTACACTGCCTATGGGGTATGATCGCTGTATGTAACCATCGTTATCTCAATTAACCAATATGTTCGATTGATAAAATACAAAATGTTAACCCAAAGCAATTTATGAGCCGGTGAACCTCAGTGCTATAATTTACATATATTTGTATGACTAATTAAACTGATTTTTATCTTACTCTCATTGTCCTTGGTAAATGCCTTCCTGAATTCTGGCACATGATCCTTGAGAACATCATTCATTAGCCTTTGGAGGGCACCAGACTCATCCAAACTGGACTTCTTTATAATTGTTCCGTCTTCCTTACCCGGAGAGAAGTTACCTAGTAACAGAAAGGAAATCCATCACAAGACATCCTCCCTTGAGTTAGTGCATAGCGCAAATTATAAAAAAAAAACAGAGTGATCGAACCCTTTAAAGCTATTCACCTGCAGCTCCCATTATAGGCAGTTTAGACTAGACCATACTATATCTGGCGGCAGTTTTAGCAATTATGCACCTACTCATATATAATTACTATGAAGCTAGTTACTACGAATAAAGCCAGGTGTTAAAATGTCAATTAAATGAACACATAAATTAAGAGACAAAAACAAATGTGAAAAAGGTACAAAATATGAGCAGTTGAAAAATAAATGGGTATTATTTTTATTTCATAAAATTTTTTTACAAATAATTCGAAACATTGCAAACAACTTCTGTGAAACTAGAGTTTCCAATTCCTTAGTGTGTATGCCTTAATCTAAACCTACCCTGATGTCCTGCCAACTGTACCCAGGGGTACTTCTTCTTGTACACTTGTATGAATGGAGCCCAGTAATGGACAGCTCTTCGTACCATCATCCACTTCTGCAGGGATTAGAGAGAGAGAGAGAGGAGAGAGAGAGAGAGAAAGAGAGAGAGAGATTAATATGCAGCATTATGTTTTAAAAAGGAAATTCAGTGATTATTTATAGTACTATATATACGATTACTTGCCATACAGTTACGAAACAACACATGTTTGGAGAAAAAGCAGTAATAACTTTTGATTTAAACAAACTTCCTGTGTTTACTGAGTTGTGAGCAAGTATATGAATACACTGAAAGTTGAAGGAAAAGCAAAAAAAAAATTTAGCATTATTCCAATAAACAATAGTTTTTCCATGGCTAATTACCACTAGGATTCGTTTCGAACTATCTCACAGTAAATGTGGAATTGCCCAATTATCACAGCTCAATAATAAAAAAACAATATTAAATAAGTTAGCACTTCAGTATGGCCTTGACACTATGATACACAACTAATTCACTAACAACTTTTGTGGCTTTGGGAAAATTCCAAATAAGTTCTCACTACAACCATACTTGTGAAAAAGTAAGAGAACTGATGTAGACAGAAGAAATTAAAGTCGGAAAGCTAAGCAAAAAGAATGGACTATGATTGTATCTGGCATTCAGAACAGCTAGTACATGAAATTTCAAATGATTGTGCTGATTGAAGCAATCTAAACAGTAAACATAGCAAGAGAATTCAAATCATGGTGATGAATGAAGTTGAGTGGGCAACAAATAACACTGCATGGGATCTGCCCTTTCCTGTGCAACATACACAGTGATGATTTTTTTTTTGTTTTTCAGCCAAAGCTATCCTTTACTTTTGATTACTTGGTAGGTAGCTAGTCCATCAATTAAAAAATCCAATTTTAAAAAAAAAGAGATTGTTTGTTTGCTGATCGCCACAAACAATTAAAAGGGTGATTTCAGTTAGCGACTGGCAAAACCAGGAACTATCAAGTTATCGTGTAGTTATCGTTTGCCATATATACAGCTGTGCAAACTCTCTAAATGCTGCGAATTTTTTTAACTTTAAGTCCGCCAAAGTTGGCCAAAGTTGCCGGTACTTTGGCGGCAACTTTGGCGCCAAACTCATAAACAACTTAACTTTACCTACCGGCTTTTTCCTATGGGTGGTAGTATGGCTGCTATCCTTTTCTTTAGAGAATCTTGAAGGAGGGAGGGAGAGCATTGGCTTCTTGTTGGGATCATGAGAAGGGCTAGGTAGATCCACATCAATATAGTCAGTTTCACCATCAGTAGGAGCAGGAGAAGATGACTGTGTATCGTCATCAAACGTATTCATACCTCCTAGAGACATTGGAGAACGCAGAGAATCTTGGTCTGATTCGTCACCACTCGGAGTCCCAAAACCTGCATATATAAATAGCAGTCATACAGGGTAGTCTACCACTCCACCCCCCTTCCCTCCACCCCTGTACTATAAGGGTTCTAGGTCTACTTCCTGACTATGTACACACATGCAGCAGCTTTGCTATCTCAGCTGCAGCACAAATATTCAATAATAGGTGGGTAGATAATAATAATTCTTTACACAATACACATAGCTAGCTCTGCATGTCGGACTTGTAATCCTTATAGAAAAACACACTCCTTCAATCTCTCATTATTTCTAAAGCATAAATGCTTACTACTATTTTCTCCACCTGATGTTTGAATTGATGATGCAGATAGGTGGCTACATTGAGACGTTTTCCGTTCCAAACCCAGCTGCCCTTCCCCAAACTTTCCCTCTTCGTCTGGGGAAACAAGAATCTTGGGCACCCCAATAGAAACCAAGTCTTTCTTGCTAGCATCTACCTGACCAGGCAAGGAAAAGGGCTGCGTGGCTTCTAAATTTGGGAGCATAGAGGGGGAGCCATCTTCGTCGTTCCGAATCGGGGAATTGTCAGCGCTTTTCGTGTGTCCGCCTCGAACTTTCAGGCGTCTTCTTCTCGTGTAAGGAGAGCGAGATCTTTTGGGTGAAGTTGGGCTCTCGTCGGAATCGCTCTTAAATCCTGGACTCAGGGGTCTGAGCAGGTTAGTGAGTTTCAGTTTGCTGCTGGATTTCTTCGATTGGCTTTCAACCAGTGGAAGAGGGGGCTTCTTTGGTGTGTTTTCGGTGAGAACAACGGATAAGGAAGAATCCAAGACGCTGGCCAACGTGTCCACTACCAGCGGGCTCGAGAAACTCTTTTTATCGAGGCTTTTCTGGTTAGAACTTGAAGCAGATTGGTTACTTTTCTCAGCCATTGCAAAATACAAATGTTTCAGGAAAAAAAATTTTTTTTTTTTTGCAATGAAACTATTTTGTGACTCAATGAATTATGACTTTTCTATACTTTATACAAGGTCTTCTCCACCCACAAATAGGTCACGCCCAAAGTATTGTCTAATGACCACGTGATCTCAGCCTTGTCAGCAATACTAAAGTAAGTGCGTTGTGTGTACGAGATATCATGGACGAACTCATTGAGAAGATTAGAGGAGCACGTATCGACGATAATGAAGACTCTACTCCCAAGCCAAAGGTACTGGAAGAGGTATCTGTTACTGGAATTGCAAATCACATCAGGAAAATTGCATCCCAAAATGATAGTACGTTACAAAACGCGTATTCTCAGAAATGCTCATTCCTCAGGCTCATGTAATGTTACTTTTTCGTACATACAGCTAGGAAGATATTGGTAATGACTGGAGCTGGTATCTCTACAGGTATATGTGTTCACCTTATTATGCAACTATATGATAATCATTACTTTATTGTAGCTGCAGGTATTCCTGATTTCCGTACCCCTGGCACTGGCCTGTATGACAACTTGCAGAAATACAACCTCCCAAATCCACAGTCCATTTTCGATATCAGCTATTTCCCGGTTAGATTTATTTTACTATTTATGAACCCGGCAGGGCTCTCCCTTACACAATTAGAGCTTAGTACGCACTAACTTACATGGAGGGCTAAGCCCCACCCACCTTGTTTAATGTAGTACGTAATACTAATTGAAAGCTAATTGTGTGGGCTAATATCACCATATTTGATATATTTGTTGTATGGTATGCGCTTGTGTACAGTAAAAGGAGCTATTCTTTCATGTATGCCATAATCTGTATGGGGCCCAAAATAGATGTTTATATCAAAAAATATTTATTTTTAAAAATACAAGGCTGCAAAGTGTAATAATTTGTGAATAGTGGATGGAATATGCATTATTGATAGTGGATGGAATATGCATTATTGATATTGGATGGAATATGCATTATTGATATAGTTGTAATAGTGATTGGAATTATGCATTACTGTGTTCTTGGTATCTTTGTATCATTTCAATAGTTTAAGGGGGAACACAGCAAAATAATGCCAATGCTGATAGTAGGGTATTCTTGTTGGGATCAAAGCTAAAATAACCTCTTGTAAAGCAATATGATCATGTTATCATGCAATGTATTGTGGTTCCCATTACTACTAAAGGAAATTAGCAGGGCATTTTAAACAAGTTTACGAAATATTTTGTTATAAATATGCTTGACAAGGTTGTGTTGTTTTAAGAAGCGAAACATTCTTAATACTTTTAATTTTTTATTTGGTAAAACTCATAGTAAAATATTAGATGGTCTACAGTGGTCATGTATTGTATAAAATAAGCTAGTATTCATTATGTCATGGTGTGCCAACCATGTATGATTATGGACATGTAAACATAAATAGAGCAGGTTTATAGTTGACCACAAACTGTGTAGATAAAACAACGGATCAATGGATGCCTTGTAGAACTATAGTTTACAATAAGAGCAACAATAGCTAAATCCCTCCTTTAATACATGTGCTTCATGGTTTTATAGTGTATTATTGAAGACCTAGTGTGTGTTCTGTATACACTAGTGTTTGGGAGTGCATAATAGAGTGCTTACAATTACTACTCTCTCCTGGTACTATCTACATATGTATACTGTTATTGTACTTCGTCTGTGATAGTCTGATGGTATTTTTTACCACTTGGGTAAATCTGTTGGTTAGGTGGGTGTATTTGTCTGCAGTGCAGTCAGTCAAGTAAGGAAGCCAGCTGTATAATATGGCAGTGAGAGCTTGTGTGGTGAAATTGAAATAGTTTTAGAAAATATAATTCATAAAGGGAAGCGTATTGTATTTTGGAACAAGGAGGGAAAGGGATTTAAAATGGGGCTAGTCTGGGAAGGAAGTTTGTGTTTGTAAGAGGAAGTTGATTTATGTCTGCTGTTTGATATTATAACATCTTACTAGTGGTATATCATGATAAACCACTGCTTCTTTTCATCTCAGATCAATCCTAAGCCCTTCTATCATCTTGCTAAGGAAATGTATCCAGGGAAATTTAAAGTAAGTGGATGTGGCATTTGTAATAAGTTATATGTAAAGCATGGGCTCAGAATATAGCAATAATAATATGAAACGGTCAAATCACCAAACTCTACCTAATACAGTAGCATTGTGAGCCTAGCTACTATCATTATGTGAACGTATGTGCATGTATGGTTGTGCCTTTATAGATGTAGGGGATCCTTATTGACTTAATTATGCTCTGTGCCCTTTAGCCTACTTTGTCTCATTACTTCATACGGCTTTTGGAAATGAAGAATCTACTTTTGAGGAACTTCACTCAGGTAAGAGTTGTGGGGGCGTATGATAGATGAGGAGTATAGTATTTCCCATGATAGGATGTTAGTGTTGCCAAAATTCTATATATTATACCCTATTTGATAGTGATTATATAAGGAAGGTAGGAGTACTTCACATGCATGATGGGCTCCTGTGATACCAGGATGTATTGTCAAATTTAGGATTTTTTTTTTTAATTATAATGTTTCCTTGTATTGTTGTAGAATATTGATACACTAGAACGTCGTGCTGGGATCACAGATGAATCAATGGTGGAGGCTCATGGAGGATATAATACAGCTCACTGTATGACCTGTGGAGCCAACTACTCACCTGACTTTGTTAGAGGTTAAGTACCATAATTTGCCTTATTTTAGTTACCTTAAATTTCATTTCCTAAATTTTCAGCTGAAATTTTCTTCATTACAAGCCATTGTCATGCAAACCACAATGGTGATAAAATTTTCGATTGAATAATTTTGTCATTTCAGTTGTTGACGCAAATATTTACATACTTAAAATTGATAAAGCAAATCAGGGTATTGTATCTGCACAGTGTATCTGCACAGTGTATCTATAATCATTAATAAATTACTGAGTATATTTGAAAGCATTCATTTTAATTATAATAGTTGTACAGTAATTTTGTAATCATTAGTCCGTGGGAAGTGTTTGGGAGTAGTAGAAAAATTGAGTTATATGTTGTCATGTGCTATTAATATGGCCAGAAAGTCCCTAACTTGAAATATTCCAAAATGACACTTGGAAGTATTCTGTGGCCACCATTTGCTTATGCACACCTAGTATAGTAGCCAGACTGGTTGCATTGGTTTTAGGCTTTCTTATATGTGCATTATTGAAGCAGGTGTACTTATAGAGTGGGATCAGTGGAAATAGAGTGGGATAATAGTTTACAAGGAGTATCGACATTACAGCCTCAAGTCAGTTATGTGCATTTCTAAATGATAGTGTAGCCCAGCCCCACCCCACCCCACATATATATGCATACAATCATTATTTTGTAGTGAAACAAGTCTTATTTTGAAAAAAAAAAGCAAATAGTCCTACTCAGTATTATAGAAACAGACAGCTAAAGTCTATTGATTTAATGCTAATAAAAAGCTTCAAATGGAAACGTCTATATTCCTTGTAAACTATTGCGCTATAAATAAAGCTTGAATATTCTTCTATTAATTTCTTGTGATGACTATTACAATAAAGAATCTACGTAATATATATACCGTGGCTTCGAGGGAAATATGGCCAATATACAACCCGAACTTCGAGATATCAACCTGAGGCGAAGCCGAGGGCTGATATCGAGGGGTGAGGGTTGTATATTGGCTATATTACCAGAGAAGCCATGGTACATATAATATATAGCTTACATAAACATTTAAAGGCCAACATCGACGATACGATACTGAGGCCATCATCATTAGGATTAACAAACTATAATCGTATAAAAGTTAGACTAGTCATAGACAATCCTGGTTTTTTTGATTATGTTGATAAAGGTTAGATCTAAATGTAGTTAGCAATTTGGTAACTGCTCAATACTCAGTAGTCTAATAAAACATGAGGCATGGTCGTAAAGTTAATGGCGGAATTCTGAACAGTGAGGAGCTTTAGCAGACTTAAGCACAAACGTCCTTCAAGATAGGCTTACAAAACTTGCTCTGCTAGCTCAGGAAGGTCTGTGAAAGTAATATATTAAGTTTTAGAAGCAGGCGCTGCACACTTGTGAAGTTGCATGGCAATAAAACGAATCATCTATCGCGATTGTCAAAAACAAAGCGAACAGGTTTCGTGTTTTCAAGCTTTTGTTTCTCTCCGCTACTACAACAGAATGTTTTGTATTGTAGCTTACTTTAAAGAGCATTTGCTGCTCTATCCAATGGTATAGATAACTCAGAAGATTGTTTTTACAACAGACTAACAAAGATCAACTACTACGTTTCTCTCAGAGCAGGTCGTTATTCCAGCCAGGCAGCCACACTTGTAGTAAAAAGTAAAACTAGGGTGATATAACACCCACGCATTGTGCGTGGGTGTCATATTGCCCCTGTTTTTCATATCATCCCCGCTTTTCAGGGATATATGGCCTATGTCATCCCTGTCAGCCCTTTGATGTTTTTGTGAACTATGGTATATGTAATAATATAAAAAGATGCACTGCTATTAACTGATAGTTAAATTGATGTGAAACTGAATTTACTTTTTTTCAGATAAAGTATTTTCCGATCAATTGCCTCTATGCACTAAACCAGGATGTGCCAAAATACCACCAGAGGAAGATGAGGGCTCCACAGAGTATAAAGGATTGATAAAACCAGGTATATAGCTAAGTTTAATTGCAAAGATAAGTGGGATTAGTTCATGTTAGTATTTCACCTACCCTTAAATGTGCTTTGAGATGTACATTGAATTCCATTAGACATAGTTTTCTTTGGAGAAAGTCTTCCTGAAAAATTTGGACGTTTGGCAGGAAAGGTATAGCACTGGATTTATTAATTTTATTGTACATAATAATTTACAGAATGGCTAAGACCACCCAGTGGTTAAATGCTATTCTGGGCTGTATGAAAAAGCTTCAGTCTCACATATCAACTGTGTTTGGTTATCCTGCTTAAACAGCTAATTTGTTGCTAGAGGGTTAAAAAAATATCGCGTATGGGTGTTGGTTTCCTAGCCTATATAAGTTATGTGCAATTTCTCCACATTGGCCATTTGTTAGCAAACCTTGGGAGGGATTGGGTGGGATTGTTGATATGCTTGACATCACCTTCATATACTGTATAGCTGGTTATTTTTGCAGCTGTAATATTTCATTGTTTTAATAAATACCGCATAGCCACTTATTTTCATCGCTTAAAATTTTTGTCAATTCAACAGACATGTATTACAACCTGTAAATAAATTTTTGGGTGCCAATTTATGTGCTATTGCCCATGCATGAAAATTAAATCCACACGAAAATGACCAACTATATAATCAATCTAGAGTAGCACTGCATGATCTGTAAATTATGTTTCTGAAGGTTCAGTTTCACGTATCAACTGTGTGGTTTGTAGCTTTATGAAAAGAAGGTGAATAGCTGATAAAATGGATGACCCCACCACCCAGCATAACCCTATAATATCCTATACTTGCGTTTTACTATTGGTTAAACCTCTATGACCATATTTTGGATCATGGGTTGCATGGGTTGGAGTAAAAAGGTTTTAAAAACAGGCCAATGACGAATCAGCGGCTGTCATAGTCTCATGCTGATGTTGCACGTGATTCCTGAAGCTGTGGCTGCAAAGGATGACACACTTCTTACTGAGTGTGCCGAGAATACCAAGACAACTTTAAGACTGATTTCATCTAGTAAGCAATAGTGCTTGATGTCACTGGTTTGTAAGGTTAAATAGTAGAAATGAATACCAATTACTCTCCTCCTCACACCAGAGCAGTTCTGTTTTCATATTCTTTGAGAACTTAAACTGGACACTACACGAGTTATCTGTGATTAAGGGAAAGAAGAAACCATGAATTTGTCTCGCTTTTTTAGATAATTTAGCTAGGACAGAGAGTGCAAAAGTGCTTTCCTGCTGTGTTGGATCTCCATCCTAGATATAAATCAATGGCATGTCAAAGCTAAAAAGCATTGCTGTTTCAATGGTTAACTCTGTGAGGTCTTTATTTTCCCTAAACCCTTCGTTGTATTTTAATACGGTGCCTCCTATAAGTGGAGGAGTGTTTGGGTAAAGGTGGGCAGGAATTGAATGCCCCCTTCATCACCCTATAGACACTAGAGGGTGTTCTCTGACACACATTCCATTCGCAACCTATTGGGTTGGTGATATTGCTGACTGAACGACTTGTCACAGGAGTGAGATTTTTTTACTTGTGGGGGATTTTTTTAGCATGTGAAGAAGATCAAATTACCAAGGTTGGGCCTTCTAAGTTGTTGCTACTTGTGCTTGAGTCTGCAATAGAACATGCCCTATCAGTGTGGTAGCCTTTGGTCCCAGAACAATCCTGAGCCTGTGTATCTGTGACTTTCATTATTGCTTCTGGTTTCCAGCTGAACAATACTGGCAACTGATCTGTCATTTTGGATGCAAGTAGGTACACCTCCAGTTAATTGCTCAAACAATTGGTTTATTCTGATGAACACCCGTGGATTCGACATTCAAGGCTCTCCTTGTCTGCTGTAGGTGCTGGGCTATGATTTTGCAGATTCTGTTCCACGCAGATACCATGCACATCCACAAGTTCCTTGTGAGGATAATCAGCTCCCTTGATACCGTGCCATCCTTATTGTTCATTATGGCTGTAGAGTTGTCCATTTGCAAGGAATCAACACGTACCCCGGTTTTCCTCTTATTAAATGCATGTATTTCAACATTGCCTCAAGGAACTCCCGACAGTTTATTTGATACTACTTCTCTATCTGTCCCTCTGTTCTTTAAACATTATCAGTTGCCCCCATTCCCATTGAGACATGTCCAGTATAATCACTCTGTTGAAATCGATTTTGATGCTTTATTGTTTTTGATTATTATTTTACAATCCAATATTGGATTGTAGCCACCCCGCTACCTTTTCTTGTAATTGCATTTACCCTATTCTAAGGCGTGCAAACGAATCGTTGTGACAATTTTCTAAACTTTAAATGAACAAAGAATTAATAGATTTGTTACTACTATTGCCTCTTATCCAAGTTCTATGGCCTCTGTTGGGCTGTCTTGATTAATAACCTCCCTGAGGTCTGTCCCCATGCAAAGTTGTTGTCGTGGATCACATGGAGTTGTAGTGACTCCAATGATTCCCCTCCCC
>JAYJLX010057284.1:0-10208 GCA_036873525.1 Chalinula nematifera | reverse complement strand
AACACATGGAAGACAAAAACCACCATTCTCCTTTCGGCTATAAACCAACCATGGGAACTGATGAAGCCACTGCTGCTGAAACGAACGACCGTCACTCCCCTTCGGGAATGTATACATAACACCAGGATTCAGATCAGCGTTCAAAATTCGGTATTTCGCTGATGTACTCAGCTCGCGAACTTCGATATCTGCTACATCATCGACCTGTGCTGCTCGTCTCTTGGGTGTTGGAGGGTTAGCTTCTCCCACATTCGTTATACTGTCTGTGGCACCACCTTTGTCTACTACGTAATAATTATTTAATAATACAGTAACTAATTGATAATCTAGCAACTAATGTGTAAGGCCTTTATTATTTTTTTTTTACAATACTTACCTGATGATTGTTCACTTTCTGTAGCAAAGTACTTGTACAAGGTGTTTGACTTTGACATTATTTACAATAATTGTTTAATAGGGCTTCTTCAGTTGATACAACAAGTAAAACATCAAACCATGTGATTGCATGCGTAATTAATTGGTAGTATCATTATTAAGTAACACCCATGGCCATTTTTGTAATTAATATTACTTAATAACTTAAAACATGGCCGAATCGACGGGTCGGGACCGGTCGGGAAAGACAGATAGTTAGAGACGATTCTCGTCATAGTTTGCTTTTTCTTAGTCCTCATAAAGAGCCTCAGGTTAACTTCAGGACTTTTCAAGGTTTATTAATGTAAAAATGGCAAAAAAAAAAAAAGTATTTGTAAGGATGAGGGGGGTGCTCAAGCCCCCTTAGCCCCCCCTTAGATACGCCAGTGACTACACCACAAGTGCACAAAATGTTTTACAAACTCTCAATCATCTTGAATCATGGTTTGTGGTAATCATTGCATTGCACTGTGCACTTCAGTGCACTAGTTATGATGGTACATGTGTACATGTAGTTGTTATAATCATTCCATAGTGTATAATTTTGTGTAGGCCATTCATCACAACACCTCCTGGATAAATGCTATTAGAGGAGTTGGTCTCGGTTGCAGTTGTGGTACATATATAGAGGTTAATCGATCAGGAGGGTCCGCTGACATTTATCCGGAAGAGTGGGGGCCCTTTATTTCTAGAAACAATAACTTTGTGTGATGTAAGTCAATACTTAGCACCAGTATTTATAGTATATACACTGTACATGTACATGTAGATCTTATTTCTCACTCTCTAATTTTGTTCAGGGTTTAATATTGAACAAAATGTGCTAAAGCTACAGTCATTTTGATAATACATGTAGTTAACCGGGCCGTGGGAATTGTTGTTAAACATTGTTCTATCTGTATACAGTTTTGTCTGTCACGCCTACTTTTAACTTTTTTCAAACATGGCCTCATGTACATGTAGCTACTAAACGCCCGACTAAACTGTATGTTTAATCAAGAGCATGGCTCCAGACTTTTAAGCTATAGCGATGAAGGCCTTCTGTATTGTATTTTGCTTTTTGTGTTTATAATGGGAAAGACGCTGAACTTAATGGTCTAGTGCTTGTAAGTTTTACTAGATTGTTGAACTGTATGAAGTAAAGATATGCATGGTGTGTGGCATGTGTGTATCTGTGAAGAATCTGTAGACATTTTGCTGTAATGCTGTCTTATACCTTTGCCAGAAGGAAATTTGTGTTGTCCTTTGAGTTCCATTTGTCAGGCTGCTGTGCATGTACAATGGCAAGGGTTCAGCACTTTCGTGCTTTCATTAGTACTAAGTTATTTTTTTTGTACATTACATTTTGTTCCAGATCTGTAAGATGGTTGAGACTTGAGAATTGAAACTAAAACATGTTTGTATATACACTGTACTTGCTACATTTTGATTGTGTTGTAAAATTAATATTACTATTGAAAAAAAAAGATTTTTATACCAAGGTAGTCAATGTTTCTGACAGTCGTTTACTTGCACTGAAGAGAAAGAAATCACCTGATAGAACATACAGCAACTTTAGTCCATAGAAATCGTTATTATTATATCATTTTAAATAATACAGTAATAACTACGTGGGTATAGGAAAGAAGGCATGGCAGAGTGCATATGTGTACAAACGGCTTGTATATTTCATGTCTGTTGGTATCAATTCAGGTGTATAAGTGAAGATAATAGTAGAACTTTCCAAGGAGATTTAAACTGAGTTTAATTCCACTCGCAGTAAAAGGATCTGTAATAGAAAGGAAAAAAAAAACATTGAAATCAGCTTAATGTTATAATGAAAGCATTAAAGTGCTCGTGGTCATGCATGTATAAATTTCATTTTAAATAAAATCATTAATGTAAACCTGACATCACACAGTTTCTTACCAGTAGATATTATATAGCAGTTTGCACAGTTCCAGCCTTCACATGCACCACACACTTCAGTAAAACACAGCATATACATGATAGATTCTTCCAGAAGTAACGATTCTAAGAAAGCATCTAAAAAATTGTATGAAGCTGACCACGAGGTCAAGAAAGCAGCAATTTATGACGCTGACCCCTGAGCTGAGGAAAGCAGCATCTAAAAAAATCTTATGAAGGTGACCCTGAAGTCAGCATCTTTAAATTTTTATAAAGCTGACACCAGAAATACATGATTTATCACCCAGGCCCATCTCTAATTCACTATAACACTGTCCCATACATTCACACAAATCAATCCCTGCCTATATGTACATACTATAACCATTACATATAACTATATCATGTATATGGTGAAGGTCATATACAACATTTATGTGAGGGTTCTCAGATTAGACCAATGAGTTTAAGGTATTACGTGTACTCTATACTGTATGTATGTAAATGAAATAGAATCATTATAAAATTAATGATTAATGATTATGATAATTAATTAGCTTTATACCATGCATGCACAACAACTAAAGTACAGCAATACATGGGACAGTAATGAAGGATGAATAGTCAATACATGTAATAATCACACAATACAGTAACGCACAATAGAGTGCTACAGGGACAGAGTGTGCACATTAAGCGCGCGCCATATATAAACACTTAACTAACTGATTAATAATTCACGAGAATTAGGCATGGCAGGAGGCGTCTAGCTAGCTAGCTTTTCAGCAGCAGTTAGTGTAGTAGTAGTAGTAGTGTACTGTACTCCTTTCTTGTAGGCATGACTGCACTGATTCCCATATTGCTAGTGATGGCTTTGGGACACTACACGTGCAAAAATGTCACTAATTGCCAAACACGGGAGCTATGATGTACAGAGGATGTTAGAAAGGGATGAAACAAACCAAGAGGCAATGTGTCAAGAATACCTCATATCAGTATAACCTGTTGAGGGGGATCCAGATCCGAAGAAAAGGCTACGCAAGCAGCAAGTCCTCAACGCTTGCATAGCGTACATTCAAGAGCTGCAGCAGATCCTGACGAATGCTGACCCGGGGGGAAGCAGCGACCTGGGGAGTGAAATCGGTGGAACATCATCAAGTAGCTGCTCTAATGCAGGTGGAGCGTACATTCAAGAGCTGCAGCAGATCGCTGACCCGGGGGGAAACAGCGACCTGGCCCTCCTGTGGAGTGAAGTCGGTGGAACATCATCGGGTAGCTGCTCTTGTGCAGGTCCAGGAGATGGCGTCATGAGCTGCAGCGAAGTATATGCATGCATAAAAGAGCTAGATGGAAGGCTATAGACTGTTGCATTAGACTTATTATCAGCGATACTATACACTAAGCAGTATTCATTTTGAAGTAGACCTTGATTGCATCTGTGCTGTGTCTGACACTGATAAAAATTTTTTAACTTTTGGTTGTCATTGATCATGTTTGTTTCCCTCTTTCTCTGAATAGCAGCAGTAGTTGTAGCCCTCCCTCCGGTATCTATTCCGCAGACCTATGTAATGAGTCATCTTTATACCCCCCAACTTCATGACGTCCCCAACACCACCTCCGAGTTCTTGGCCCGCTGTCACAGCTGCCGCAGCCTGCCCCCCCCCCACTGGACAACGCCCACAACATGGCTGTGACCCCGATATTTCCTATTGCCTGTCATACACCAGTGTATCACCATCGTCAACAGTATAATATTATGGTTGGCAGACCATTGCGCATGCAGTACTCTTACAATGGGAATCTGTCATCAGTTTCTTTATTATAGATTTTTTAATATGTACAACCATAATTATTAAAAATTAATAAGGGTTAAATTGCGTGCAATTTCCTTATTACATAGATGAACATGCACTTCGAAGATAGTGGCTACTGTTCCGTATCGCTGTGCTACCTGACAGCCAATCATTACCCCTGTACATGTGACAATGTAATTAACTTTTGTTCTTTTACTATAACATTGAAAAGCAGTGTACATAATTAAATTGGAACCTATTTCTTCCTGTTATCAGTAGATCTACCCTATAATGTTATCTTTTCAATTACAAGGCTTTTGGATAAAATATTTTTAGGCTGTATGTACTGTTATACACATGCAGGACTCTGTATGTTATGATGTACTTTTTACAGAGTGAAAAAGTGTATAATAATTATTATGCTCGAACCTTTCTTCCTGTTTTTCAATGATGTACAGCCTATCATGTTGCCCTCTCCTGATCATCAGTTCTGATGACAACGCTTTTAAATATTACTTTACTGTACATTCAGTATATTATTGAAGTCTAATAAAGGGTTGTGTCCATACAAGTCAGTTAGGTGTATGATTCTAATGATGAAGTGTGTCAATGTGGATGTACATGTACATGTAATGTACATATGTTAATGTTGTCGTACACTATAGCTATGTACCAAATCAGGGTGTAAAACTTGTGTATGTTATTGTAGACTGGGAAACAGATGGCAGTACATATGGATACAGATCCTTTCAGTACATAACCACAGTTGAAGGTAGTGTACCGACACATCCACTTTCTACATGTTTATGTACTTAACGTTAAACTTGCAATTCACCAACATTATTCTTGGTAGTGATCTTTACAACATAAAGACGCTCTACAATATGGCTGGTAAACAAATAATGCTGTAATCAGAAGTTCATAATGTACTTATACATGTATACATTATGGTATGTTGTGCAGTTACACTGTAATTCCCTTTCTATCATAATGTGTTTTCTGTTTTGTAGATCGTTATTGAAGAGTAGTATGTAATACATGAGTGTGAGCTGACATACTCTGGTGAAGTCCATTTCTTTGCAACATCCAAGGTACTAAATGTATACATCATAAAATTTCACTGATGTAACATTTCATTTGCTAAACCTTCGTATATAATCGTTCTACATAAGAGTATGTAAGGTACACCCATCAATCACATTTCTGCTCGAGCTTCTAATACCTCTTTTTAACTCAAAGAAAAGCTACATGTACTTGTACAAGTACAGTTAGTATAGAATAGAGAAGGGACATACAGTTGAACCTCCAAATAAAAGATACTTTAGGACCCTATATAAACTGAAGTGCTTTGTTCTTTATAGAGAAGTTGTCCTCTCCACGAGTGTCAAAATTTATTAGATAAGTTATTTGGGACACTGATATGTGTCTTTCGTTGAGAGGTTGATTACACTATGTCCCTAGGTCCACTATCGAACGTTGTACTAGATACATGTACATGTACAGTGAGTATAGTCCTTACATGTTGCACCATATTCCCTATACATGTACATGTACATGTAGTACGTATACGCAAATGCACAAGTGCTTTCGAATACTACATGTAGTTTGATACAATAGCAGTATGATTTATTTCATGTGAACCAGACTTTAAACTTTGAAAACCAGAGTTTTGTAATGATATTCATAGCCAGAACAATGGCTTGTAGATAAGCTGATCACTGGCACATGGCAGCATGAAGTCTGGCTTGATCATTGGTTATACATACTGCCCAGGCAAGGGCAGTATATATGGTTACAGTACACAATTATGCAAATGAAAGAATGGGTGGCACTTGTATTCTGGTTTGCACTGTATAATTATACAGCTGCTTTAACTGAATGGAACTCAGCACAGCCTATAGGTACATTCATGTAGTCTTATTTGTCTTGACAACAGTTTATTCTTTACATTGTTATTGCATACAGAATGCAAATACTTGGCAATTCCTTCTTTCTTGATTGCCCCAAACCCACTTCTTCCTCTAATAAGAAATGACTGGTTCAATGATGTAGTGACATAGTCATGACACAAACAATGAACATTTATTTTCAAATTACAATTTATTTCATTTTCATAATTATAATACAATTGATACTTGATCATTCATTCAAGTGTTAAAAAAACGTAACGAAATTATTCTTGCTAGTCTTGGTAGGTTGAGGTAGTCTTGTGCCCAGCCGCTCCCATATTGATCAACCAATGGGGGATGGGGCACTATAGTACTAAGGTAGAGGTAAGTGAGCTTTTGGTGTAACGTCAGGTCCCCCCCATTACATCACTTAGATTCTATTTCATTACAGCTGAGACTAATGCTGGCGTAAGAAGGTATATGTGGAGGGCTATATAGCCATCAACCTCTTCCCGAACAGCATGCTGAGAGATATGCCGGACATGAAAGAAGAGGTGTACATCAAAGTGTTTGATGCCATATACTTTATCGTCATTATGAAGCAGTGAATTCATATACACATAAGCCAAATAATGTACAGTTAGATACATGCATCATACAAAAGGTGTATTCGTTACCTGTGTGGGTGGTGGGGGTGAGGGAATAGGAGAGGTGGCAGATGATCCAGTAATGCTGGCTGGAGTCAGTGCCAGCGAGTTCAAGGGTACCAGATTGGACACATGCAGAGATTGTGGTGACGCATACACACATCCCCATTGCAACTACTATAACCCTACCCACGATCGGGTTAATAAATCTAGTTCATATGACATAATTACTATTAAACATACTTATGCTTACATTAATTCAGTAGATAATATATACCAACAAATTATAATACCGGATTAATTTTATAGTATGCATGCATGCATGTTGGTTGCATGATCAGTAAAGTATTGACGATCATGCAGATGTACAAAAACAACTCAAAAACTGATGTCAAAATTGAATAACAGATCAGTGGCTAGTAGTTCGAGCTATCAGATTCTGCATCGTCAGTCGGGGGGGGGGGGGATTCAGGAGATTTTCAGTAAGGGCTTACGAACAGGGTTGGTGATGGCTGTAGTTTGGAATTCTGTTCAATGTTTCATTGACTGAATTTGCCTGACTGTTGAATTCGCATTCCTGCTTTTCTTGTTGGTATAGGATTTTACTGACTGAATCTGCCAGAATGCTAACTTGAGATTCCAGTCTGTCAGATTGAGATTCCAGTCTGTCGAATCGAGTTTCCAGCTTTTATTTTGTTAGCACTTCCACGGTAGGGTAGGGTTTGGTGACTTTGATCACTTTTGGCAAGCACCTGTGACATTTAAAAGAATGTTAGGAATGCATCAAAACTTATTTCTAAATTCTCCAGTTCATGATGAAAGTGATCCATACATTTGACGTCTTGAAAACTAGATGTAAGGAATACTGTGTAATTCCACTGTGACATCTCTGTTTCCACTGTGGCATCTCTGTTGTTTTCTAATATATTTCAATTTTACTTTCAGTTAGTATAACCCCTATAAATGGTAGAAACTATAAACTACTATCTATAAATAATAGTGATTATAATCACAATAACACAAGAAAAATAAAATCTAAAATGGGACATCAATTTTTTAGTCATCATTCTAATTCACTTAGGCTTATTTACCAATCGGAATGACTCCCTCTTGTTTCGTGGAACACCTGTACAAGGCAGCAAATAGCTGCAATCTTGTCTGTTTCGTTGTTCCTGCATATTTAGCCTCAAATATGCAGTGTTTTTCTCTCTCTGCAAAGTTCACAAACAACTCCTATACAAAACTTCTTTATAAAAAATTTCTATACAATATAACTAATTATTTGGCATGTTTACCATATGGCTCCATCTTCCCTCCGATTCCACACCAATCTATTTGTAGAAGACGTCATCACAAACCAGTGGCTTTTCTATAAAATTTCACAATCCACAATTATTTTGAATTATTGCACAGGCATTATTAATTATATTCATTACTTTTTAATTATATTCATGAAGCGGGTGTGGTCAGGTGTGAGTGGCAAGATCTCGCATAATGGAGCTGCCAACAGTTGTAGTACGATAACGTAGTCAGAATTGGTGTAGGATGTGAGTGAGCTATATTTTGCAAATAGACAAAAACAGCAATATAATAATGACAAATCGAAACAACTATAGGATTAAAGGAGGACCCGTGTTTGCTACCGACTTACGAATGGTTGTCAGGGAAGACAATATTGGCCAGCAGTAGAATTCCCTGACATTTGTGTGTACCTTACTGACTCAGCCGCCCCATAGGCTCCAAAGGCTTTTTATTATAAAAGTTCGGAGGCCTGGTCTTTTTTCGTTGCTGACTGCAAACGAGTAACAAAACAAAGTGTCCAAAGATATCCGTGTCCTTAGTTGCTTCTGTCAATGAAGAATCATACTATATAGAACCTTTCGCAAACCCGTAAGTGTCAGCAGCTTTCCTATTACGGCGCTTTCAGCTATGCAAACTCTATCGTCCATACTCAGAAGGATTTCTCTTTACCACTCTCGTTTGCAGATCTGGCCGCACCTGCTTCATGAATATAATTAACAAAGTAATGAATATCATTAACAACGCCCGTGCAATAATTTTGGATTTGCTTCTAAAAATGCTAACAATATAACGCACTATATTGTACCTTGTAAAACTGAATGATGTAGTGTTTAATGGTTTGGAAAAAAAATTTTCTTGCCCCATTAAGGGCTATAGATTCTGAAAAGAAAACAATCCGGGCCAGGTCTTGGAATAGGTGAGATAGCCACGGAGGAGTATCCACGTTGACAATTTCAATTCCTCTAAGGTCAAACTCTGGTGTATATATAAATTGATATATTATAAGCATGCAAAAAAAAAATCTGCCGGGAATGCAGCTTATTATACCTCTAGAACAGCACTTGTCATTTGGGCCCTACTTCTGATGTTACTGCGTTTGACATTCCATTTGCACTTCGTATACAGTTTCCATGTATCTGTTGCACTTGAATAATATTTTCTTAGTTCCTCAATGTCTTGAATCTGTACCTACAAAAAGAGCTACTGAAATTACATTAACATTAATTAACAGTGCATGCTGGTTTCTTGCGGAGCTGTGTGCTTGGGTTCCTTTTTTTTGTTGTTCCTACACGTTCTTCTGTTCCTGCACGTTCTTCTGTTCCAGTACGTTCTTCTGTTCCTGTATGTTCTTCCTTCCTATTTCCTGTTCCCTTTATCTTTCCCTTTCCCTTTGCCTTTCCCTTTCGGCCTCCCATGGCAAAAAGAGCAGGTGGTGTTGGTCTGTAGAGAAAATCTCTAGCTAATACAACTCATCACATACTGTAGGTTAATTTACATGTAAGTTTACGACTGTTAATTTTTGCTAGGCTGGCATGTTTATACAGCTGCAATATTGTTGTACTGATACCATACATTGAAGAGATTGCGATGCGCGTGGCTATAACGTTGACGGATGATGAATTCATTAGCCATTTTGAGTGGCAAGAATGTAAGAACGGTAGGCAAGAAAATGATGTTTTTGAATTTATGTTCATATTCACAAAAATTATTCATACTTGAAATTCTACTTATCATACTGTGATTTGGTGTTTGATTACTCACTTGTTATGAAACTTTGAAAAAACATGGCTTTTGCCTACTCACTCTGTACGTTCTTGCCACTCAAGACGGCGGCACGTTAATGATATTCATCACCTGTTAATAACCCATTGCAATCCCTCTATACTATTACATCTGTATAAACATTGCCACACCTCACAAAAGTTAACAGCCCATCAACCTGAAGTTGAGAATTTGCTCATTAAAGTATGTTCACATTGAGTTGAGGATTTGCTCATTAGTATTCATTGGCAATTATTGCACATTAAAGTATTATGAGTGGACGGATCGAAGACTCCAGCTCTCCATACAGAACATTTATTGTATGGAGCAGTCATATTGATACAAAACACTTTGTGGTTGTACAGAACACCTTGTGGTTAAGCGATTGTTCATCACATAAACACACACAAATGTTCACACACACTCGCAAAGCGCTCCCACAACTTGAAAGCTAAAACAAACAAAAGCTCAAAAAAACTTTGAATCCTAGTGCTAGGCACACAAACACTCACCAA
>JAYJLX010057273.1:0-10210 GCA_036873525.1 Chalinula nematifera | reverse complement strand
GTGTGTAAAGCACATGTGCCCCGCAAACCATGTAGTCTGATACCCAGACTGCACCACCACAACATATACAGTTCAGCTTTTATATGACACGCGTTTCGGTGACGTTTTGTATTGTGGGTTTGGTTTAGTGACGTCTTAATGATATTCATAGCCCTACTTAGCAATGGTTAAGCACTTAGCAATGGTTAAGCACTATACTTTTATAACTCCGCGATGCTACAAGATATGGAAACGGGACTTGTACCATTGAAACCCGCTCTTCAGAGCGGCAAAAACTATACATTCCATAATTTCCATTACTTTGTACCAACTCTCGTAATTGAAAAGTTTTAATTTAATGTATTTGAAAGACTTTAGCGGTGGATCTGTGTATACGGTTTGTGGTAATCATTGCATAGCATGGTGAGGGTTTGCACTATAGTACACTAGTAATATATTAATGCATATAGATTGACGAGCTACATTCCTTTCTTTATCACATTAAACCAAAAACAATTACATAAATATGTTAGGGTTTTTTGTTATTATTGCATTCCGCCTGGGCCACCAGGGCCTGGTTTCTGTTCCGGATCCAGTTTTATCATGTCATCAATACGTAGTATAGTGATGGCAGCCTCAGCAGCAAATTTCAATGCCTTAATCTTGGTCAGTGCGGGCTCGAGCACACCAGCATTCTTGCTATCACGTACGACTCCATTGATTAAATCCAGACCATACCTATGGAAATTACACCATAAACAGAGGAAATAAATGTACTTGAATCCTTCCCCACTCACATTAGGTTAAGCTTTACTTAAATTCTTAAAGTGCTACATACGTAATTTAAGTAGCTAATTACTGTTGTTTTATTGCTTTTATTGTTTTGACTGATCAAATTTTGCCATACCGTATACACTTGTAAGCAAAAGCGGTAAGAAATATGCGCTTAACAGTGAATATGCACTAAACAAAGCACATGTTTTGGGGGGCACAATCAATTATTGCATCTCGTGTACGTGCATATACGCATGCACTTAATAATTCATGTTTACAACAGGAGAAAAACATTCACTTAAGAAAAAATGTGTACTTAACAAATACGTACACCTAACAAGTAACAACTCGGTTTTACGGTAGAGTACTTTACTATAATAACTATGCTAATTACTGACCACTTCAGGCCCTCTCTCTCAGCCATTGTCTGTGATGCATTGTGAAAGGCTCTCAGTTTGGCCACGAGCTCGGTAGAGTCTTGTGCAGCATTCACAGCCAGCGTCTTGGGGATCACTAACAGAGCCTGGGCAAATTCAGCAATTGCCAGTTGCTCTCTGGAAGACTACATAAAGGGGAGAGGAAATATCATAATACTGATGAAACATCTGCAATCGAAAGGTTATATCTTTAACAAGCAAAATTGCATGGTTTAAATAATTATTTAAATACATGTATAAATGCATTTATATGCATGATTACAACAAAAGACGGACTTACAATTCATTATACAAGTTAGTCTGGCCACGCCTCTTGCAATGTGGAGGCGTGGCCACCAAACAATGCAATATACATGAAAGATATCTTACAATAGAAGTGGCCAGGTTTTCCAGGTAAATTGATAGGGCTGTCTCCACGGCCCCGCCCCCAGCAACCACTTGATTGGACTCTAATATCCTCTTGATAACACATAGTGAGTCGTGTATGGCACGCTCCATTTCATCAACAAAGAAATCGTTGGCACCACGAAGAATAATGGAGGCCGATGATCTGTGCTGGGTACTGAGGGAGACATAAAACACTAACACAAAAATACTTAAAATAGTGGCAATTTCATCAAAAAGAATTTTTTTTTCTGTCCAATTGAAATGTTCATAATTATACCATCTTTACCAGCAAAATACATGTACAATATCGTAAACTAAAATTGTGAAATTATCCTACCCCAGCATCAAAATATAACCACTATGATGCAATTCTAGCTACAACTGTCCAATTTCCCTGATTAATAACTATTAATTAACCACATTCCTTACCCCCTGATTATAATAAGTTCATCATCGCATATTCGTTCCTGAGTTACTGTCTCGGCTGTACCAAGTAATGAAGCATCAAAGGTTTCCTCTCCCTCCATATTTACCAATGAGATTACCATTGAAGCTAATAAGTAATAAAAACACAAGTAGTTACATGTATATGCACATGTACACGATATGTATAGACGCATCTGACTTATGTACTGCATACAGTAGTATGCATTAGTACATGAATGTACAGAGAGTTCAACCTGAGCCAATTCAATTTTTTTTCCATATGTTTTGCCATGCTCAAATGTTACGAATACACATGCAAACTGGCTGAATTGGTATGACATTTTTTTTTGAGCCAACAGTGGCCGGGTCATTGGTGTGCCGAAATGGCTATCAAAAACACTGGTCTATGTAAGGACTTGCATACCTCCTGTTGCTCTGGCTATTCTCTTTAAGTCCTCCTTCTTGCATCGTCTCACTGCCATTGCTCCTGCCTCCACAAAATATTTAAGACACAAGTCATCGATTCCGCCTGTAGTCAGGACTACATTAGCTCCTGTGGCTAATATCTTTTGAACACGTTCTTTAGTTATGTCAGACTCTCTAAAATAAACATACACTGTATTAGTCAAGTACAACAAACACAATCTATTTTAATACTGTGTAGATGGTCCCTCCTACATGTATTTCAGCTGCCCCTCCCCTCCCTTTTTACCTTTGTCTAATGGCGTCCAATTTCTCGGGGTCAGTTACAACTACTGACACACCCAGATGCATCTTGGCCTTTTGTAGGCTGAAGTCTAAACAGGCTATCTTGGCACCCTCGACTTTCATTGGCATTGCTACAAAACAAATCAACAAAGATAGCAATTCTTTTTCTTCCGATAAAAATTCAGTACCAAAGAGTGCAGCATGTGTACGAGACTCACTTGTTTTACTTGAATTAAAAAGTTTATAAAGAACATTTGTTATAATTGGCAAAACGTATCGCGAGAAATGTGATTATCTGAGTCATTATTATGATTACGATTACATGTGAATAAACAGGAATGATTATGATTACACAAAAATGTGTAATTAATTACAATCGATTACGATTACAATAATAATCAGCCTCAACCCTGGTATGTACTTGCCTTGGGATGCCACTGTGCAGTTGATAGCATAACCATCGATCAGTACGCTCTCTCTCATGCTTTTCCCATGTGCCTTGAGTACGTTGACTGCCTTGATGGGATACCTTACTTCACCTTTAGCATTGGTTCTCTTCACAGTTTGAACTGCCTTGACAACCATAGAGGCAAAGAAATCTGAATCCCTGTGCAAAAAAAGGAGAGAGTATGATACATGTACAAAATTGTACCAGTACATTTATTCGTGTCTTACATAAACGAATACAAAATATGAATATCTATTTTTTTTTTTGTTACTTACGGTCCGATTAGTTTGGAAGTCATGGAGGTTTTGGCAGCATTGACCAAACACTCCTGACCCAATTCCTCAACGCTGGAGGTCAGATGGTCTTGAATGTACTTCACAGCCTCTCTACAACAATACAATACAACATTTAATACTATAATATACACATACATGTACTATATAAGCTACTATACTAATATGTATAAAAAACTACCACTAGTTTATATCTGCTACCGTATAGGGCATAAAGGCACGCAAATTTCACGAAAAATGGTAAAAATCCATAGTCACGAATTTAATATTCACGAATCCTGGCACAATTACAATTTCACAGATTTATAACTCACAAATTTATAAAAATCACGAAATTAGTGAAATTTACGTTCAACGAACAATATGCCCTATACGGTAATACATTAACACCGACTACTGTATCCTTCTTGGCTCAGGATAATAATACTACACACTGACTTGCAAGCCATTCTGTATCCTTGTATGATGGAAGTGGGATGGATCTTATAGTTGATGAGATCCTCAGCGTGCTTTAATAACTGTGCAGCCAAAATAACCTAAGAAACATAAAGAACACCATGATGATGCATAATACACGATGGGAACACACACTTGTGTGCCAAATATGGTAATCTTTACATATATGTACATTACTATGCATGTACATATACACCTATGTGTGTACAATACACAAAGCTAAGCAAAGACAGCTCAAAAAATCAAGACAGGGTAAATAGGTTCTAAATAATTTACAGTACATGCATTGAAGTAAACAAGCTTCATATGTCAGTATGAGACACGCCCACCCAATGTTTATTAATAGCAACACGATTTACTACACGTACTTCTACTTGTGTTTTGCAAATACATGTATATTTCATATGAGACACACCCACCCAACATTTATTAAGACAGCAAGATTTACTACATCTACTGCAAATCTCATCTCATATGAGACACACCCACCAAATGTTTATTAAAGTTTGGAAAAAAAAAAAACTCATGGAAAACAGCAATGAAGAAAAAAATTAACAACTATACTTAAATTTAACAACTACTACTATCAACTATGTTTTAACACTACATTAGCAAGTGAGACAAAATCTCTTTAAATGTTCAATTTTTTTGCTTGTTTGTGAGGCAATCAGTCAGTAACCACTGCGATCAAAATGGCTGGAAGGACAGCACGGAGCCGAGAGCTTCCTGGATGGACGCTTAGTTGCAGTAGAAGCCATCTTCCTCTTGACTAGCTTGTAAACAGTGGATGTAATCCCACGCCGCGGATGGTTTTTAGGAACAATATCAAGGAGCTTGTACATCTTCCGAGCACAACGTTCAAGCTCCTGGTCACTATATCTACTCTCGGGAGCACAGATGGATGAAGATCGCTTTGGAATAGCAGGACGACACCCATGATCCATGGCTTTGAGAGGGAGGGTGTTACTCTGACCCGTGGCAGCAAACATGGAAGGTTGGTGCTGAGATTTGAAACCAAAAGGTGCTACGAAAGCGGAGAGAGGTCGAATACGTATCTGTTGATTTGGTTTCCGAGCCGGTTCCCTTTGCATCGATTCAATGGGTGGAAAAAAAGGTTCTGGTCCCTCCAAATTGGCCGGTGGCACAGAAGTTGGCACGGCTGGCATCTTCATTCCAACAGGACGTACCACAACGGAAGCAGATCGCATTCGAGCCGGTTCCCTTTTGTGGAAAATCATGGGAATGAGATCATCAGAGTCTGGGACTCCGTCCAGCTCATTCATGGGCACGCACTGATCAAGGTCATCATCATCACTGTCAGACAGCATATCAATCAAAGAACCCATTGGGGAGATATCGGGAGTATCGAGCAAGGATAACTGGGCAAAATTGTCCATGGCAACATTGTCAATGGCTGAAGCAGTGAGCAGCTCTTCTGAATGGAAGGATTGGGAGGTTTCAGAGCTCCTAAAAGACACGACAAGAGGAGAAATAGTTTTCTCAGTACAGGGACTTGCTTTCATGGAGCAGACCCTCTTGAGAGGTGTAAGCATTGGAAGAAATTTATCATTGGCGCTTTTACTGCGATAAAACTTCTCGGACGACAAATACTGCATCTTCCTGATTTGGGTTTCCAAGTGAAGTGAGGGCACAGTGCTGGGGCTGTGAGCAATGCTTGGAATGGTTTTCAGGGCTGGTGAAGGGAGTTTCAACGAACCCAAATCAACGCACGAAGTAGAGGAAACCACACTGATACTCTCATCGTTGTACAGCTCTGGCTCTGGGGATGGGGTTAGAGATGGAGACGAACCCAACACAATGCTAACAGAGGATGTACCACTGTTGGTACTGCTCAACGATTCACTACTACCCCGAACAGTACGGCCATAATCAAAATCCTCATCATAAACGATCAAATCAAAATCAACTTTGCTACAATCGGAGACATCTTCAGAGCACGTAGCACTGGTGTCGTCGGTCGAAGACCCGGAATCAAAGAACTCATCAGCTGAGTGATCAATAACAGTATTGATATCCAACAATTCGATACTCTTATCTGGAAGATTGATCTCAATGAGGCCTCCACTGACATTGTCTGGACCCATTGCAGTAGCTCCAAGCATCTCCTCATTCTCTTCTTCAACAAAGTCTTCCACTGGAAGGACGTCCTCACCGAAGGAATATACACAAGCAGTCCTTCGAAGGACTGGACGAACTGGCTTCTTGTTGGTGTTTGGTTGGGGCAATGGGACGGTTATGGGGCTTTCGGAATCAACAACGGAGGACTTGGAGGCAGAGTGAGTCTCATGTCTGGCAACCGCCTCATCAATCTAACAAATAGATAAGAGAGAACAGTAATTCTAATTCAATAGATAAAATAGAAAAAGAAACTAGGAAAGAAAAGCAATGAATTTGACTGTACTGTATAATATACAGGTGTAAAAAAAAATGGTGTTAAAAAATTATTACAATTTTTTTTTTAGTGTAAACAAACAAAAATTAGTGAACTTACATTGACAACTTTGAATGTTGTGCCCGAATCCTCAGATAGAGCTGCTGGTTTCATCTGTTTGTCATCATATTCTGTACCAAAACAAAAAAAATAATAATCACAGTAAAAATAACAACAAAATAAATATAAATACCTCGAGGAACTTCATCCATTTTGCTGCCACTTTGCATGGCCTCAACAGGAGTAGGATTAGAGAGAAATACAGGCCTCTCAGTGCGGGAGACCTTACGCACTGCGTTTCCACGGTGATACATCGTCACGAAAACACTAACAACAGCTCAAAGGCTACTGAACTGGAGACAAAAAGTGATTTCTGCAGCTGAAGATCAGCAAAAAAGTGACTTTTTGCAGCTAAAAATCAGCTTTATTTATACAGAAGATTGAGTTGTGGGTGGCTGTGGAATCAGTAGTTTGACGCCTGAGGGAAGCGCGAGAGAGGGAGAAATGAGAAGCAATACCGGTTTGAAGCATGAAAAAGAGTGCAAATGATTCATCATGGAAAAATAAATATTAGTGAAATGATTTAAATGATTCCAGTTTAGAATCAATTAAGTAATTAAGAAATTCACTTTAAAGCTAATTGATCAGCTATTACAGCCTGTGGAGTATGGACAGATTTCAGTTTTCCACCAAATACAAAACTCGAAGCACTGATACGTGCAAGTACATGTGCTTACACTTCCTATATAATCTCGTGTACATGTATATGTACACATTTCTAAAATCAAACATAATGCAAGTTTTACTTAAGTATAACCGTTTGAAAATTTCAAATGAACACTTTCATTCAAACTTTGCAAAGATTTTCTTTCAACACTATCTAACACAGTATTATATATAGTTACAAGCTAGTATTGTAATTATGATACATTCAAGCAAAATGGTATGAATTTTTCCACTTCAACTGTTGATGACTAATCCTGCCACACCCCCGTGCAGCAAATGTACCACACCCACTCGCAATTTTAATGCTATTACAGCCACACCTCCTTACAAGAATAAAGGGCACTACTTTTTATTACAGGGATTTGCTTACCACTGAAGTAGTTCCATCTCCTACTTCTTGATCCTGGAGATCAGCCAATTCAACAAGGACCTTAGCAGCTGGATGCTCAACTTCCAATAGCTTGAGAATGGTTGCTCCATCGTTGCTAATGGTAACGTCCTATCCGGATTTATAACATAACATAACACCAATCAAAGGAATACGTACAGGCTTACCCCAACTTCATCTACTAGCATTTTGTCCAGCCCAACTGGACCCAGAGACGTCTTGACTATGTTAGCAATAGAGATTGCCGCCATTACTAGACAAGTACAATAAAACAGTTTGTTGAGTTTCTGTGAGGTTGTTTACGTTCTTTGAGTTTTTTTCCTCACCATTTTGACCACGTATGTTTTCCCCTGTGATCCTTTCTCCCCCAAGTAGAAGATTGCTAGTGGTAGACATTTTCTTTTCTTTCTGATGGAACCATGTGGCCTATCACGTGCTCAGTTCTTTTCATCACGTGACCACAAAAAACCCATTAATTCAATAGGCGTGGTTTTGTGTATCTGGAATGCAGGGAAAAGGGGAAAAAAAAAAAAAAAAAGCACTCAAAACGGTGACAAATAGAGACGAAAAGAAAAGCTACCGAGACGAGCATCGTTTAGATAGATGTAACCATGATCTACTGGACTGTGTTACTAATATCGTGCTCGTTATTTCACCTAATCCACGGGGCACCGCCGCTTGCACCAGCCCAGTGCACTCGTCTCGATATCAGTCGTGTTGACGACCGTCCACCTCAACTTGCCCTCGAGACGATTGGAGCTCGTCGTAACGATGTCGTATTGTGTGACGGAGTGGTGGGAGACACGTCTATCACAGTACAGTCCAACAATGAGGTATATATGGACCTGATCTAGCTGTACAGTAGACCATAAGCAATACATATGTTTGACCATTAGCAACTCCCCAGCGGATTGTTACAGCTGTGATCGGTTATATTTCAATAAACAATAATCTCATTCCTCCCCAATCATCCATTATAAAAGTGTATCACTAGTACACTGCTCTGGTTTGCCCAATGCCACCCATTAATGTGTATGTTTAAGTGCTATATATACGTTTATATTATCATTACTGATCCCCCAGCCAGCTCTTGTATGAATGAGGAATCCCTATAGCTATGTCATGGTGTATGCCACATGCCACTATGCAGTCATGCCTTAGTATAGTACTGGGGGAAAAAGCCAGCTGCTAAAATACTGCACTGGATTTTCACATACACTGTACATGCTAGCTCCCTATGTACTAAGATAATACATGTAAGCTGCCACTAACAGTTTAGCATTGGCCAGCATACAAATGATTAACTATCCTTGGTTGGCTTAATTGTCTTGTCGAAGAGGGAGGGGGAGAGGGAGGGGGGGGGGGATGACCGGTTGGAATTTTATCACTCTCTTGTCTGAGGAAAGTTCATCTCGAATTGTAGATTTGCTGTTGTTTATGTTCCCGGTCATTCTGCCGGGGGTGGGTTTTGTGAGCTGGAATTGGGTTACCAAGTAGATTATGATCTGCTTTACCTATCGGGCAGATTGTATACATTCCAGGTGGGAGTAACAGTGGGGCATTTAGTAAAAATTTAATGTATTTTAACAAGGTTTATGGTGAGGGGGAGGGGGGGGGGGGCAGTGAGGTTGTTCTAAACTTGTTTCAATCAATGAATGCTTGACAGCATGTTTTTCACTATGTGGAAGTTGTGAATTTCAATTTTCTTTTGGAAAATAATGATTGTTGTGCATTATGAAAGGGTATTTTGGTTTTTGGATACTGTGGTGTAGAATTCATGAAGATGTGTTACGTATAATTGTGGATACTATTCGTGTTTTCTTCTCTTTTTTTGTCGATTTGTTTATTAAATGCTTTTTACAGCTTTCCGTTTACAAAACCCAAGCTATACTATACATTCCTCAGGCATTGTGAGAATAAGCAAGGCTATATAACTATATACCATAATGCTCTCTCTCTCTCTCTAGTATTGATTGTTTATCTGTTAAATATTCTGCCTGTTTTTTGTTTTTATTTTTTACAGTGTACATTGAATGCATGTGTCTTTACTATTGCCCTATGACACACTTTGTATTGAAATATTCATACACTTTTTTTTTTTAATGTCAAGTCAGTCTTCATCACTTATGATGATCTGTTTTACTATTGGTATTGTTTCCAAGGCTATACATACATGTACATGCAGTATCATAGATACACCCAGTATAATAGTCATTCAACATCGTTGCACTGTTCCTGGTGCCCAGGCATGATGGAGGTTTTAAGTTTGGCAAGCTAACCAGATATTTGCTTCTGCATGTCCTGCTGTGTGTGTTAGAGTTGAGTCTTGCTTGAAGTCTGTCATTAATTACACATTCCTTGAAAACATTGTACAAAGTAATTTAATTAAAGCAGGCACTGTTCAATAATCTAATATAGCATTTGTATAATGAATATAATATAGTTACACTAAAGACATTAGGAACAGTAATAGATATGATAATAGTAGTTGTTGTTGTTGATATGGCCATGTAGTGTGAATAGGTACTCATATATTGTATGCAGCTCTATAATCATCTCCTGTTATCAGCAGTATATGTGTGTATATACATATAGAGTACCCTTTAGGAGTTGTAGCAGCTAACTATATTAACACTAGTGTCAAGAGTTTTTTTTATTTATTTTGGGGGGGGGGGGGGGGGGGGGGGGGGGGGGGGGGGGGGGGGGGGGGGGGGGGGGGGGGGGGGGGGGGGGGGG
>JAYJLX010057262.1:0-10212 GCA_036873525.1 Chalinula nematifera | reverse complement strand
ATGTATGTATGTATGTATGTATGTATGTATGTATGTATGTATGTATGTATGTATGTATGCATGTCTGTTTGTTTGTTAGGTGAAGTGTTTGACTACCTTGTGGCGCATGGTAGAATGAAGGAGAGAGAGGCACGCATTAAATTCAGACAGGTACAGTATACACACCCCATCCACATCCCGTGCATTGATAATGACTAGACCCATTCATTCTAATATACAGATAGTGTCTGCTGTCCATTACTGTCACACTAAGAGAGTCATTCACAGAGACTTGAAGGTTAGTTAATACCATAATATATAGTGTACACAAATATTTACATGCTCTATGTATTTGTTCTAGGCTGAAAATCTATTATTAGACTGTAATATGTGTATAAAAATAGCTGACTTCGGATTCAGTAACGAGTTCACCCCGGGCAATAAACTAGACACGTTCTGTGGTAGTCCGCCCTACGCTGCTCCTGAACTGTTCCAGGGAAAGAAATACGATGGTCCGGAAGTGGATGTATGGAGTTTGGGTGTCATATTATATACCTTGGTCAGTGGCTCACTACCGTTCGATGGTAACAATCTCAAAGTAAGTACACTGTGTCCACTGGTATGGTAGTAGTAATGATTGAGCCACACCCACCTGTTATATAGGAACTTAGGGAGAGAGTACTGAGAGGGAAATACAGGATTCCTTTTTACATGTCCACAGGTCTGTTTACCATGGGAGGGAGGGTAAGGTGATGATGAGACACCTTTTATTCTAATTCTATCTTGTGTAGACTGTGAAAACTTACTAAAGAAGTTCCTCGTCCTGAATCCCACTAAAAGAGCTAATTTAGATGTGAGGATGCTCCTTTAATTAATGTAATAATTAAACTGTCCCTCTCTCGCGCACACACAGGCGATTATGACTGATAAATGGATAAATATCGGATTCGAAGACAGTGAATTAAAGCCTTACACTGAACCCACAGTAGATATCAACGATGATAGGAGAATTAGTAAGACATGACTGTGCATATACTACTTAACTATACATGTACTGTGTTAAACCTGGTTTACAATATTACATTAGCTTCCCGTCAGTCAGTTCTAATAATAAGGGAGGGGCTGGGAACGAGTCAAGTACTAATTGTACATTTGCAGGTTTCTGTTACTGTAGATTGAACAATTTTCGTTGCTAGAAATTTTTGTCAATCTGCGAAACAATGGAAATTTCTCGTTATTAAATAAAAACAACAAAAATAAAAAAATGGAGCTCTTAATAATTTTTTAATAATGTTTCAATGCATGTTATCTGTGAAACGACTTAGCTCTTGTTCCGGCATTGACTAGCATAAGTAAAATATTCATACTTGAGTTTTTCTGTCTTTCCCTTTGTTAGGAAAAATGGTGGAGATGGGTTACAATATGTCAGACATATGTGATTCATTGCATGAGAACGCTTACGATGAGATATGTGCCACCTACATGCTCCTCGGATTGACTCCTGAGCACCAGGAAGGGGTCGGCCTGTCCCACCCTTCATCGTCCTCACTTTCCCCCATCAACCCAATCATTGATAACTCCTCCCCATTAACCCCTACTAGTGTGGTATCCACGAGGGGTGAGGTGACAGGCGGAAACGTGGGCGGATATAAATACTCTCCCTCGTCCAGTAAAGGCCACTCATCCAGTATTGCCACATCTAGTGGACATTCTGCCACCAAGAAAATATCGGCACCTGGAGTACCAACCAGTGTGAGTATTACTGTATAATACATCATAACAATACCTATACTGTATTGAGTGTTGTATACAGTACAATAGACTCTAGTCTAGCTTGCTTCTTGTGATCATTGAAACATTTGTTTTTTTTTTATACTGACACTAATAAATTGTCTCGCATGCATACCCATTTCAAGTGATGTTGTATTGGGGAGGGCAGTTTCTGTGTATTTGTGTATGTAGTATGGTTATGAATGAATAGTGTATTTATTGGTTTTATAGCAACAAAAGAGTAGGAGTAAATCTATGCGTGATCCTCGTCACGATCGTCATGGCCTGCCCCACAGTACATCAGCCGTCACTACCTCGTCATCTAGATCAGGCCATGCCCCCCATAATGTAACAACTGGTAGCGGTGGGAGGACACCTGAGGTACTGATTGAGAATACGGATCGGAGGAACGATCAATATCGGCCGGATAGCAGTGGGAGTAGTCGACACCATCACCATCATCACCATTACTCTGGTAACCATAGCGGCCACGGTACCCAGGGTAATCATGTGACCTCATCGGCCAGTAATCATGTACAACCAACAATGCTAAGCATGGACGATACCCTGATACCGCCCACAGCCTCTAATCCTAATCGGTCTGATGTACCGCAGACTAACAAGAGAAAGGGTTCATTAGATCCGGTAAGCAAACTCACTGTATGGAGAAGCTTTATTTAATGGAATAATATCGTGATTTACAATACATACATGTACATACACCATATATGTACATGTATATGAGATGTTTTATTATCAATTGTAGAATTCTACCAGACGAGCTACCATGCATTTTGATGAATCAAATGGTCGTAAGCTTAAAGACGATTCGTAAGTCAATGCTAATATACGTAATATAGCCCCACATGTATGTGTACATACAGAGGTATATATACGGTACATACCCTTATCCATTTGTACTGTATATACACTCCCTTATTTATTGTTATAGTAATTCTCCACCACGAGATGGACACTTCCCCACAAATACTACAACAACCTCACAATTCAGTCATCGCCAGAACCAGTTCCAGCGTTCGTATTCCTCCCGTACCCCTAGAGGGGGCAGCAACAGAGTGTCCCTACCACCTATTGACGGGGATATAAACGACCCACTCAGACCAATGTTAGTGTATTTCGATTAATGTTATATCAGTATTACTGATATAAAGTAACTGTTTATTTTCTCTTGCTGTATAGTACTGCCCCCCACCAGCATCTGCGCTCTGGTACTCACCACGAATCTCCAACAACATCTGCCTCTGCTTCACATCAACCCTTCGTTCGTCAGTCACAGGCTCGAAGCACCTTCTCCCATCCTGTTAGGAAGAGGTTAGTATCCTCTGGTAATAATCTTTGTCGCTTTTAATTTTTCATTTTTAATACACAATACAGTAGGGCTGAGACTAGTTCAGGTGGGCATATTCATGATTTAGGCTCGCCTCTTGCTTCACAATCAACGCAGCCTCAACCAAAGAGCTTGTTTACCAGGCTATTCTCAACCAGGCTCAGTAGAAGGTATGGTAATCTTTCGCTCATTCATGGCCTTACTGGTCATTAAGTTATTAATTAATTAATTAGGGGTTCATCCATGAGTGGGGGAGGAGGAGAGTTACAAGAAAAGCCTCGTTCATTACGGTTCACTTGGAACATGAAGACTACCAGCACTATGGATCCATATGACATGATACATGAAATAAAGAGAGTACTTGGTCTGTTTTCGTATGATTACGAACAGCGTGATCGCTTCCTTATAGTCTGTGCCTGCGATGGCGATGGCGGAGAGCTCATTCAGTGGGAGATGGAGGTCTGCAAATTACCACGTCTTTCCCTGAACGGTGTAAGGTTCAAGAGGATATCAGGCAACTCTATGGCCTTTAAAAATGTTGCTTCGAAAATTTCTGATGAACTAAGACTTTAAAATGGTGGACAAAAGTTTCACCAAAAATCAAAGGAGTATAGACCAGTTTTTATAATTGACCGACTTTTTTTTGTTCATCTGTTTTTCTTTTTTCCTCTTTTCTTTTACAAACATTGTAAAGCATTTTATGATCGATCAGACATTACTTGTAACGCTTCTCCTTTTTTGTCACATTGTATTGAGAATTTCGCATCTTTTTTTTGTATAAGCATCATTAAAAATAGCACGCTCTCTCTCTTTCTCAGAATTTTTTTTTCAGTTGTTAAACTATTTTGTATTGTTAGTGCATCAAGTGTATACATATAAAAATTATAGTTTTGAAGTATTTTGGTAGAATTAATTAATTATATGATCAGTAACTAATATTTACGTAATTAAAAAATGGTATGTTTGAATTAATTATTATTTTACATAAAACCAATATTATGTTTCTTCTTCACATTTTCTCTTTTTTTTTTGACTTATTCATTAATAATAAGTTTTTATTAAAGTGTACAAAAAGGACAACAATACATATGGTCTGAATGAATCGCATATACGTATAGTTCCAATATATTATAATTATATGTAATGATTGCAAAAAAAAAAATTGCATGTGCAAAATTTAAACTACAAGCTGATTGAAGACTTTCACACACTTAATAGTACGTACGCTATTGAAATTAAATACTTATGTCTCCCAGAAAGTTTTTAAACGTAGACTTTTCGCAAGGCACTTGAAATGGGCTCCCTTCAACTTCGATGTCGCAAAGTGTTATTCTAACACTAAGGGTAACCTTATTGTTGGCACTGCTGAATATACTAGACAGCATTGGAAGAGCAGTGGCTGAAAGTACCTTGGGAACATAGTAAGATATCAACCACGACCTATGTTTCTCAAGTTCAGTGAGTTGTATGCTGTCAAAATCGGCCATTTTGCCATTCGGTAGAGTTATGCTGACTCGAAGTTGCGGTTCGTTAATGAGGGGTGTGGTCAGCTTCAATGTGAAAGTGTTGGCTCCGGACTTTGCTTGCTCCAAGCCTTCAACGATAACTTCTTGAGGATTAATTACTTCACAAGCAAGTGGATCTTTGCTCTTGCTAAACGATAACTTCGGCGGTGGCTTAGTAAAATCCATATCTGACTCCAAACATGAAGCAATTTTTAATTTTTCCGTTATCTTATCAGCCCGAAGTACTATCATTGTATCATCTTCACTTCTAATCAATGAATCAGCAGTTGTGATAGACCTTGATATGTCATCCTTCAATTGTTCTATCCTATTGCGATCGAACGATCGCTTCTTCTTAAGCGAGCACGAAAATTCATCCACTCTATCAACCAGAGCCTGCCGATGCGCTTTGATTTCTTCCAACTTCTTGCTTAGTTCCTGAATCTCTTTCTCCATTTTTCCTTCCTGCTTATCGTAGTAACGATCAATGGCTGTTCGACACACTTTGACAGCCGCAGCGTCCTTTTGCAACAAGTCATCTTCGTCTTTAGTTAGTTTCACAATGTTTGCTTCACATTTGGACTTCAGTGCTTTAATTTCGGCAATGCAGGATTTTTTCAAGTTTTCGATCTTGTCAACCACGTGACCTTGTCCATGCTGCGATGCGACAGGCGACCCTTTGCTGGCTTTAAAACACAACTCACATACTAAAACTCTGCAAGTAACACAGTAATAGTCCATGACTGTATTATGAGTGGGGCAGAGGGTGATAGGGGAACACTCCAGTGTACCTGTTGCATCAGATGGCGGTCTGGAGAGGGAGGTGGCAGAGGAGGGCGTAGGAAGTGAAGCATTAGTGAGGTCTAATAAACTAGCAATCGCATAGGAAATTGGGAAGCCAGTGGATGGTACCGAGTGCCTGACACAGCACATAGGACAGTTGATTACTATAATGGACAAAAATAATGTAAATCAACACAAAACCTGCATAGTCACAAACATGCATGTACATACCCTTAGATACATGTAAACTGGACCCTCTCTTTCTCTCTCCCCTCTCCTGCTCAATCTCCAGCATATTCTTTTATATAGCTCTCATGCAGCTTATGTTAAACTAACTGTTTTCAGGCGAGTTTGTGAAGAGTATGATCGATTCGATGCATTTTGAACAGAAGGAATGCTGACACGGGAGCATTCGAGGATCGGTGAACAGTTCATGGCACACGGCACAAGTCATCACGTGTTCCTCTATTTGGGATATACGACTATCCACCTCACTTGAACCAGGTCTACCTGGTAGTGATCGAACTGCACCAGGGCTATCCATGTCGCTAACAGGATTTTCAGCCATGATCGTCGGCCATGATGCAATTAGTGTCTAGCCTCTCCCCTTTTCAACCCAGCCAACTCCCACATTATGCAGCGTGCCCAGCCCCGCCCATATAGCTCTAGTCTAATTAAAAATAGGAAAAAAAGGCATGATACTAAGCCATGAGACCAATTCATGGAGGAGCTAAAATATAGTAGATCTATAAACATAATTGCAAAGTTACACTCTGTAGACTAATTCTAAGTTTGCAATGTCTATAATCTACCCACTACACAGCCACACCCTCCGTGCAAGCAATTAAATCTCATCATTTATTGAGAAGCACTCTATATCCTAGATTATAGTCTATCAGATGTGAAACTCCCCGTTTGTATCATGGCTACACAGAGTTTGAAGAGAGGTTTTAGAATGCTCAAAGAATACGCTGACCGTACGAGAAACCACATGTACATTGGTGTGCCAAGTAGTAAGTGCAAAGTACTGTATCGAGAAGACATTCAGATGGCGTCAAAATGGCGTGGATGGCGGGAACACATATTCACATACGAAGCTAAACCCGGACAGAAGATAACAGCAATCGCAGTCGAGGACCAGTGGTCTTTGTGTGGCGGTTACCCTACCATAAAAGCAGGGGGTCATGGACTACCATTTGTAGCTGTCAGAATCAAGTCTCGATACTGCTTGGGTTTTCACTTCGTCTTCACGGTTCATGGCACTACAGCAGAGACTAGCTCTTCATTATGGTCGCAGTCGAGTCAGCCTGAAGCAGCAGAAGAAGATGCGGATGATGGATTAAAAGAGCAAAGGTCAGATTCATCCAAAGCCTGTGATCACTGTGGACACACAGCAGAACCCACTGCAGCTGGCACTCCAAATGATGACAATACTAAATTATCGAGGTTGATTGAAGCTGTGAATAAATTGATGAAGAGAATGCCCAAGAACAACTAGAAACTATTTCAATAGTTTTTTGCATTTTATAGTACTATATAGTACATAATTTTTTTTTTTAAACATGGTTTTGAATTGCTCAGTGTTAGAATATTCTGTATTTAAAAATCTTAATTTGCAACTAGACATCTGTAGTCACTGAACCTCTTAGATTCAGTCACATAATGATTGCATATCGCCAGATGAAATGGACCACTCTGTGACAACCAAATAAGGCTATATGATTATATGCACTATACTAGATATACCGTATAGCTGGAAATATTCAGCAGCCGGCAAAACTTAATTTGGTATTTTTAACTTACAAGGGATTTAATTTTAGTAAAGATGAACTTGATATATAACTGCAATACATTTTATTATGGCGGGCTTAAATTTGGTAGGATTTTATTTTAGTAATGGATTCCTAAACCAAAATTAAATCCTATATATCAGCTAGTCTATACAGTATGTCAGTGCGCATGTGTAAAAGTAGTCTATAGATTACATGTCATGAATATTATTAATGCTTCCTCATTTGAGCTGCAATTATTATAAGTAATGTTCATTGAAGTGGTTTCTCCTCAGTGACCAAATCTTTATGAAATTTTAGCATAATCTATGCATGGCTATACTGGAGTCTGCGCCGGGCTGCAGCTGCGTCACTATACTCCAAATTCAATTATATGTTATAGAATATCATTTAGTATAATTATTATGGTGCATTAGTGCTGTGCATGGTTTCAGTACTGAGACAAGCCCACGACCAGAGACATCCAATTAACATGCAGCGGGCTATAATTGTCAGTGTTGTTAATTGGTTAGTATGTATATGCATGATACAGTAGGGAGAAGGAGGGGGGGGGGGGGGGGGTGTTTAAAACATGTATGCATCAGTGTTTAAGGGTCAGTGATAAATCCTATTGAATTGTAATAAAGTTTGATACACATATAAATGAATGGCATTTATGTTATCCACAAGAGGGAATATTTTTCTCACGGCATTCGTATATCATGATACATCTTGTGTATACTGGCCCCACATGCAGTAAAGAACAAAGGTCACAGTGCACTGTCAGTATCATATTACTATACTGCCGTGAGTGTGAATGGCATCAGATTATAGTCTGTGGGAGTATCGATCTTTCTTAACACATCAGAGCTAGAGGTCGCGTGTGTGACCAAATATGGAATGCTGTTATGCTATTTTGTGAACACTGCCCAGCATGAATGCTATTATACCGTTCAGATATCCACGAAAGGGAGTATTGTTCTCAAAACATCACAATACAATTGTGTGGTGTGACCAATCAATCGGCTGCGACAGCTTATGGAACGACGCATTGTAAATTTCCGGTATATCTGGCATTATCACGAGATTATCCACAAAAGGGAGTTTTTTTTCAAACACATCACAAGGAACGTATGTGTATGGCCCACAGCTGGTGATGGGGAGGAACGGTATTTGGCGGTGATAAAATCCCTTTTCCTGATCATTTCCTTGATTCTACAACCTATACTAATTACATTGTGGCACATATCAGATTTTCCATCACAACTGCATAACAATACCGATCGATACTTTATACGACAATATGATAAGTGACAATAGATTGGCCTTTTCTAAACTTATCGAAACCATATAACTGTGAACTCGTTTCCTCAATATTAATGAGGTCAAGAGTGATAAAAGTTCATCAGAGTGTAGAAAAATCGGTACCTCAGAGAAGCTATACTGTAAAACAGGGCAACCCATGCATGCAGGTGCTGTTGACGCTCTTCATGCAGTTAAAAATACATTTCAGACAAATTTAACTGCATGCCGTTCATGATGCATCTTGCATGGGTGAATTAGTGGGGGCTATATATACTTCTAATACTTCTGTGCTATATCCGCTGCATGCTTAACTGTATGGTACGCATGCATACATGTATATCATCATACACGTCATACAAGCAATTTATACTAAACGCCTATACCGCCGTAGCCGGAAATGTTGGTGGGAGTTTGTTTGATGATTTTCAGAAAAAATATAGCTATTTGGTGGAATTTAACTCAGCGGATTATGGCATGAATGTATAGTCATGTCATCATGCCTCTTTCCTTTTAGTTTTGGCAGCTAGATTTTAATTTGGCGTTTTCATTCTGAACTGCCAATCCACCATAATAAATTCCCTACCAATATTTCCAGCTATATATACGGTATATTAGTTGCATGCGTATATATGTTTTACTACATTGCCTATATATATGCATGTTATCTTTTGGTACTGATATTTATATAGGCATATATACCATTTCAATATACAGCGGTATAAATTCCATACGCATGCAGTTTATAAATTTTTGAAAATTTATGCATACAAATTTACTGTATTGACGAACTGACTCAACTCAGTGCCAGTATATCACATCAGCATAAGGCTATACATCATCATGCAAGCATGATGAATGCATGCACGTGCGGGTGCATATTGTATTGCATGATTGCCAGATTAAATTTTCAGAACATTTTCCGAAAGATCATCATAAACGGCATTAAAAAGTATATACTCAAACAATACTAAATAAGCAAATCATAAGGATTAATAAACAACTATATAATGTTAATAATATATCATAAGAAAAAAAAACTAAAATAGTTATACTTCACTAATATATATATTGTCAATCAGCTGAGCATAGAATTAGCTAGCAAGAGTTAATCTAGAGCTGGACGAGCAACGGTGAAGCCCATGATAAATGGATAAGTTGCTTCAGATTTCCCTTCAATGGTCTTCCCATCGCTCGATACATTAATGGTGGTGTTGTCTAGACCACCACCGCCTCCAAAACGGAATGGACCAAGTTGCAGTCCTGCTCTTCCCTCAAAGTGGCTTTCCTTGATCTTCATTGATGAACTTTCATTGGTGATACGGAAGCTCGGTTGATATCCGGCTATCAGCCCTGTTATCATCAAAGGTAGCATTCCGTCTTTACCAAATACTTTATCAAGAGAATACGAAGAATTCCACTTGTTTCGCATCTTCAGATTTTCCAAGTGTCCAGAGTCGTACCACACATCTGGCCTTATCGGAGCTCGAGTAAATGCGTTAATGGTAATATCGATTTTCAACTTGTCGCTTTTGGTACTAAGCTGTGTATCAGTTGCTTTACCCTCAGCACCAACAAGACAAAAGAAAGGCAAACCTCGATAGCCTTGGGCACCAGCCCAGGAATCAGTTTTGCTTGCAGATGCTGAAGCCGTGTCGATTGAGATAGTAAGTGACTGTCCTCCACCATCTGTCATCTCGTTCACCCAATCTGACCCATCTTTGATGATGTAGTTAGCACGCCAATGCTGTGTACC
>JAYJLX010057251.1:0-10215 GCA_036873525.1 Chalinula nematifera | reverse complement strand
GGAGTTATGATCAACTAAAGTGTAGCCATGTTTGCGGCTGTAAAAGCCTGACCCATGACTTAAGTCACCTGTGCACTGGACCAATTTGCATCAGAGATGTAAAGTGAACTTTTTTTTACAATAAATATGTTGGACAAAACAATGCAGAATCCAATCTATACATGTAACACAATGCTCTACAGTACAGTGTACATGTAAAGTTAAAAAAGTTCACCTGTTTCATCATAGTCTCTATCCATTGTCGGATTACATGTATAACAGAAATTAAAAAACATAAAAAACTTCAGGTTAACCACAGTGTATCAATGCAAATAGAACACTACCACAACAAAAAGGACTAGCTTGAAAGCGCTTCTTGTTGGAATAATTGTATAATTGTGTAGCAATACAAAAATGCTAAAGCAATAGCTGTCAATGAATGTCTACCTCACTTGAATCTGCCATATAATAATTATAATTGGTGATTACAAAAAGCACAAGCTTGAAAGCGCAGTGATAATTGTATATTATTTGTATAGCAACACCAAAAAGCTACCTTACCAAAAGCCGTTGAATTGAATCTGATTGAATCCTACACCACTGAATGCCTGCTGCGCCACCAGTGTTGCCTTGGCCAAGAGTTCAAAAATTTTACATAAAAATTTAATGTTTTTTTTTAAAAAAAATTCATGTTAGTAAAATTTTGCAAGAAAACCACACTTGATTAAAAAAATTACTTCAAATCACATTTTTGGAGGTCACTAATTCTTACGTTTTCATTCCTTAACTGCAAAACAAATATCACAAAAAGCCGATTTCCTCCAGAATTTTCTTAAGTTCATGAAAAGTTCATATTTAAAAAGTACATGCAAGGTTCCAAAAGTTCATGAAACATGAACTTCGTCCATGATCTGCAGCCTGCACTGCTAGATGTATATGTCCTTCGCAGTCGATCTCAGGCGACAATGTTAGTTTTAAAAAAAAGTTATTTTGTCGTATATAAAAAAATTAAAAATAAATCCCCCACTATTTTATTAATGATAACATGGCACTACTATGATAAATTACTGTACACAATACACAAAGCCACAGACTAAGTATGGAAGTTATTTGTAGTAGTGATAAACATTCTAATTGTGTGTGTGTGTGTGAAAAAAGAGAGAAAGCGAGAGTGGAGGGGAGGGGGAAGGGGAGAGGGAAGTATGCACATTATACTGTTACATGTTATAATTGCATACCTGTGGGCACAACTGGTGATCTTCATCAATGAAAGTTAAAATAATTGACCTTTATCACACCTGCATGTGTCAAAATGATATTAAAAGAAGAATACATGTACATTGCATATATTGTTGTTAACCTGCATGTACAACATATATTTATGTTCAAACTTTCTTGCTTAAAGTGTTTGCATGCAACAGTTCACCCATGAATTGAAGGATGGCTTTAATAGGGTGCCCTCATGTTGCCATATAAAGGTGGCAATTCATTAAGTGGAAAAATTAATTAAAAGTGAAGGAAGTATAGCTACATTTATCAATGACACTCACAGGTCATTACATGCACTGTATGGTGAGTTAAATCCCAATCAAATGTAAAATGAGCATTAAAAGGTCAAATCATGCATGAAACATTCACCAACATTCAAGCTGTCATAGTCATACCCACTCCAGACGGTAGATTACAAGTTGAAAGGAAACTACTGATTATTTGACACTTGTGTAATGTTGGAATGCTGAGGCGCTCTAACAACCACCAATCTATCATGCATATACTTGTATTTACATGTACTTTGTGTCTATCTTTATGTTTTATGAAGAAAGGTGAAGGTTTCTATTGCATTTATCAACCGAGCAACAAAGTCGCGAGGTTGATAAATGCCATGGAAACCTTGACCTAATAAAATATAAAGATAGACACAAAGTACATGTAAATACAAGTATATGCATGATACATTGGTGGTTGTTAGAGCATAATATTAGCCTTGTGACATAAAAATTGTGACATAAAAATTGTGACATAATTTCTACACAGGTACACAGGTGTCATTTCCAAAACATAACTTGTGGTAATAGTAAATGAGGGAATGGAATTACACTATTACCCAACAGATGATTGCTCAAACAAATACAAAAGTCAACATGCTATTTAAATTTTTTAAAAACATTGCAATCCCTATAACCCTAGCCTGACTAGTACTAATAAACCTAGTATATATCAATGGAAGATACATGTACATGTACATGTATGCCAATTAAAACCAAACTATTGCAAGTGTATTTTATAACAAAAGCAAGTGTCCATTAAACGCACAAGGACAAACATAAATTTAGGCCTCTGTATAGGTACACTTACATACAATAAAATGGTGAATATATTACAGCATGTACTGTAGTTGTCGTAATGTACAAAAAATGGAGAATCAATAAAATTGATCAGACCTACATGTATAAAGCACTATGCAACTTGTACTAACATTTCAACTTCCAGGCAACCTTATTGATGGTGCACTCAACAAACCTAGTGGGGCCTGCTTTACCAGGGCCAAGGACCAAATAAGGTCTTAACCACATAAAAATGACAAGGAAGACACACATTCCCATGCACTAAAATAAGTAAAGCGATTCAGTTGATTGCACAATAATTATGATTCTGTATCAAGTATAGAGTGCATGAGCAGAGCAGTAGCTACATATTAGAGTATCTAATAAGCAAGCCTCTCAACTCAACTTGAACGCACAATGTACTTTAATAAAATCTCATTTACCCTAAACAGTAGGCCAAAAATAAGAGGCACGAGTTACAGTGAGGTAAAACACAAGCCTAGACAAAACATGCTAACATACTGTAGCCTCGTAAACCAGTCCTGGTATTGTACATTTAATACACTAAAGTATAAGAACAGGGGAATGGGAAAAATCTTCCTAATATCCACAATCGCTAATAATAGCACGTGTATGTACATACTTAAGCCTAGTCACAATATTGAACGCACTGGAAATAGAATGAATTTCCATTCCAGCGTCTTGTTTAATGTTCTAGCATCATATTGTGAACTAGGCTTCACAATGGGAACTTCAGTTCATGAAGAAGCTGCTACAACATGGAAATTAAAAAAAAACAGGAAAAAAAAAGAGAAGAAAAGGCAGGAGAGCTGTATAAACAGGTGGAGAGTACCATACATTGAAACATTGAATTCCTGCTGTGACATAACGCGTGACCGCACCCCCAAACAGGAAGTAAATTTAAACATGGCTCATTATATTTGCAGCATTAACTAATAATCTTCAAGCAATAATTTTTACACAGCTTTACACAGCAATACTTTTATACATAAATACTTTCATTTAAGCCAACATTAGACTATCATTATTTTTATCTTGACTAGTGTAGTCCATTACACATACTTGCTTTGGTAATAAGATAATTGTAGGTAATTACAAAACAGATTTAGTGTGACTAAACTGTAGCCATTTTTAATTAAGGGAATAAACCAATGCTTTATAGCTGTCATTTGTGTTTGTTACATGGAATGATCAGGTACCCCAGCATTGGTTGGGATCATGCACAGTATGAAAATCACATTGTAGTTACACAATACTAAACCACAAACAGTACATGTACTTTCCATCTGTACCCTTAAAGCAATATTAAGTTACAAGTAAGGTAGCCACTGTACCTTTAACTGTCTAGAAACCTATTGAAATCATCTAATCACCTACTCATCTATGTACATGTATATGGACTACATGTACATTCTGTATTTTGGTTGACAGAACAGATTGCTTTTTAAAGTGATTTAACTTCGTGCATCTTTTGCTAACGATGACTTTCCTTGCAAGTACCTCAAATTGAGTCTGTGCTGCACAATAACATACAGTGTACTGTATATAAATTGGGCTGGGGCACATGTACTACGTACAGGTTCTTGATAGGCATATTATCCCTTGTATGCTCAGAGTCATCAGTTTAGAATAGCCTTTGACAGCTTGTCACAGAATCATTCGTATTTTCTCTATGTGTACAACATAACAGTTATGGCTTCCTATAGATGTGGTACCAAGGATCAATCTTAATTTTGAGTTACATGTGCACATACTATGAAGACTGGTAGTGCATCTAGTAACCATAGACAAATAGGTTGTACTTGTAAATTGTATACCCATAGTTCTTTTGGATATTTTATTATTATTACAATAGAGAATTCCAGCACAATATTAGTCCTCCCCTGGTTACAACTTGTAGAAACTCTTTCTCACTATTCAAGTTTATCTAACCAGTGTGCCCACCTTTAATGGCAAACTCCCCTTATCAAAACCTGTACACCATAAAAGGCTCAGATAGGCACAACTAAAGTCTAGTTCACAATATTATGTTAGCCAAGCTTTGTGTCAGTATTTGAAGTTTTATCACAACATTGACATAGACTCTATTCCAGCGTCAACGTAACGTTCCACTGTGAACTAGGAGCTTTCTTCCCTTCCTTAAAAGTAAACTTTACTTCCAAAAAAATGGCTTCACAGCTTTAAAACTAAATTCTGTGGCCATGCATTCTGGAATATACATGTACATATACGTTGGCTAAACATAGAAAGCATTTGTCAATTGCAGAAAAAAAATTTCATACTGTAGATACACTGATATTGTTTAAAAACACATAAACTATACCAGTGCACATTCAAGATGATCTCACTACAACACTGTACTGTACATGTAGTACATACAATGTCCATGTACTATTACCAACCTGAGGTGTATAATAAACGATTTTGTGATTGACTGACATCTTTCTTTTCCTTGTCCTCCAATATCAGTCCTCATTCCATCTTGCTTTTCCTTGCAGCAGCCTTTCTCTGTCTCTCTTATTCTATCATCTGCTTCCAATAAGCCTGGGGGGAAAGAATAATAAAAAGTTATGACAGTAACAACTAGAGACTGGTGAATAAGTGTGTGATGATGACAAAAAATTCAAAATGGCAAATCAGTACACTGTAATGGCAATAGGTGCAATACAGGTTTTTTTTTTAAGGCCTTTATGATGCTACTTGTGCTTTATTTATACATGTAGTTCCTATTAATGACACAAATCATCCAATTAGTAATGGAATATGTTCAACAATTGGGTAGTTGTTGATACATTACCTAATCAGTTACGTAATCTAATAGGGAGGATAAAAACATTAATTTACAACACCAGCATGTATACACACTTAAACATTAATTACCTAGCAACTGAACTTGGATGGAAGCAATTGTTTATTAAACTTCAATACATATAACTGTAAGTAGATGTTCACGCATACATGCATTATTTGAAAGCCATTTCATCAGAACGGGTAGCTAGTATAGAATAGGAAGAAAGCTTGCATATACATTGTGACAATGACATACAGCAGGAGTCAGTCTTGTGTGTATAGCACACCAGATGTACAGTACCTCTCCTCATTGGCCCTCCAACTTAAGAACGGATAGTATCCAAAAATATAGTTCAAAACCCCTGTAATTAGAGAGGTAACATTAAAGGCTGTAATAGGAAGAAATAGGTATGCAATACACACTTTTCAGTACTACATTAAAATAATTAATACACTGACACCGCGCATATACAGGAGTCTTCACTACTTGTGTGTACAGTATAAAAACATATGTACATGTACATGTACCTCTGATAGTTAATGTGGGTTGGATAACTTGGATTATTAGAAGCATTGTGGTGTACACGGCTGAGGCCAGGTTAATGCATACTACATAAAACGCACCTATGATGTAAGCGGATACTATAGTTACAAGCCCATGTTTTCTCTTCCTGGATATACCATGTATAAGTGCATGCTTAGCTAGTAGTATAGTGTTATTGTAGCCCATACAGTGTTAACGTAAGTTTTTTCTCCTTTATCTATACCAACAGATCCTCCATTCACACAATCTTTGTCTAGTTTTACATCCAATGAATACCGAAAAGTCATCAAACTGTTTAAGTCATCAAACTGTTTAAGGAAGTTTGTTTCTGTTCACTGGGATTTGGATCCACGCATTGTCCTGTTAGCCATGGCTCATTGGGCCAGCGGACACTTCGACCCTCACATTACCTGGGTACTGGAGAAACTAGGGTTTAAACACACTCGTACAACCATACCTAAATACATCTAAAGGGTTTAATGGATCCCCTCGACCTTGGAATAGCGGTCGAGTTGTTGATCGAAAGGTGTCAACAAACACCCGGTATAATTTTACAAACCGTATCATTTATTCTAGAAATTAATTATAGCTATTTATTATTGTTTGTCACTCAGATTCCTTTTTTAACATAACTTTCCTTTTTTTATTATGAGAAAGTCATGTAGTTCAATGTTTCTTGTTCACATATTGCTGATCAAATTTAACAAACTTTTTCTAATCTAAAATAATGTTATCAGTCAATCTAAGATTAATTAATATTATTATATAAGTTAATCTGTTAAAAAAACTTTGTCAGACACCACGAAAGATATAATCCTCTGCCAGCACTTTAGTTACTTATATACCATACAACTAGTGGGACATATACTATACAACTAGTGGGACATAATATACTATACAACTACTGGGACATATACTATACAACTAGTGGGACGTAATATACTACACAACTAGTGGGACATATACTATACAACTAGTGGGACATAATATACTATACAACTAGTGGGAGACAACTAGTGGGACATAATATACCATACAACTAGTGGGACATATACTATACAACTAGTGGGACATATACTATACAACTAGTGGGACATATACTATACAACTAGTGGGACATAATATACTATACAACTAGTGGGACATATACTATACAACTAGTGGGACATAATATACTATACTATACAACATATATACTATACAACTAGTGGGACATATACTATACTATACAACTATAGTGGGACATAGTATACTATACTATACAACTTGTGGGACATAATATAAAACACAACTAGTGGGACATAATATACTATACTATACAACTAGTGGGACATATACTATACAACAAGTGGGACATATACTATACTATACAACTATAGTGGGACATATGTATATGTGACCGAAAATAGCACTTAACGTCAAATAATTATTTGCGAGTGAAGGGCGAAAATTACGATAAATACCATAGAGTACACTAATCCTGATTTTTACATTAATGAAATCTACAGACCTTCAGCTATCATCTCATACCTTAAACATGCCGTGCAACTGAAAGAAAGTTGTTTCCCAGCCGTCTAAACACACGAACCTCGAATTCACGGCCATTTGTAACACGGACTGTTGCTAGGAGAAGACGCGGGCGCGCTATTCCTAAACAGGTTTCAGCTGAGTAAAAATGGCCAAGAGAGTTACTCAAGTCTTGAACGGCCGAGGTTTCTCCGACTCGCAAAGACTAGCAATCCTCAAGAACTTCTTTGCTGATGGTGACAGCAGCCAGGAAAGTGATGAAGACTTTGACACGCCCCATGGTAATTAATATACCCGCCCACCCATGAATAGTATTAAAAACAAAGATTTAAGTCTTAGTTTCTTTTGCTTTTAATCTTCTCTTCATGACAAGGCTTCGAATATGATGAAATTGATGAAGATGTGCTACAGGTATTACAACCTACATTCATTGAAGAAATAGATGACAAGGAACAAGCAGGTACAAAAAAACATCACGGACCTGAAGTATGTTGTGTACTGCCTCTGTCTCCTTAGACTTTGCTGACCAGCTAATAAGTTCGTTTGACGACTACCCTGAAAGAGAGACCAGTATGTTACTTCATGTACACAAAAATAATGTATTTACTTATTTACCTCAACACACAGTACACTCTCTTACAAGTACTGCAACAGGTACTAGCCCTTTTTCCACTTCTGGTGATTCACCGACAGAAATAGAGAATATCAGTATGTTACTCAATGTACACAAAATGCTTAAACTTAGATACAACTATTAAAATAGATACATTTCGCTGTATCAGCCCAATCCGTACATCAGGTACATCACTACTACCAACGGCAACAGAGAATGATGGTATGTTACTCAATGTACACCTAAAACTGAGCTTAAACTTACTTACACTTAGAATCCCCTACCGCTAAGACATCAAATAAGGATGGAATTTACATATTTTACATGTAAGGTCACCCCTACATTATGTACAGGTTTTCTTTTACATTAATAAGTTTTCCATGCTTTTGTTTAACTCCTTTCATTTCACTTCCATAACGGATTATAATATAGATAAGGTATATGCTCTTCTAGTGTTACAATTTAGCCTTGTAGTTGTAACACATTTTATAGTGTACTTTGTTTTTGTTATTGTAAAAGCCTTTTCAAAACTTTTCGTTCTTATTACAACTCGTACATGTACTTGCTAATTTGAATTATTGTTAAGTGTAAGTACGTACATGTGTCTTTAACAAAAATGAATGTGTAAGTACATGTAAGTCAATTGTTTATCCTATAGTTTTGTTATAATATTAACAAAATTCATTTTGGCTTTACAAAAATAGTTTTAAGCATACGAAAGTATTCGTTTTTGCTTGAAACTGTAGTTGTGTAAATGGGGCCTGAAATGTGTTAATTATAAAGGTCATAAACTTCATTTAGTCCCATACAAAACACTTTTCTTTTTGCCAACACTAGGTGTACGTGACTGTCAGAAAAGCCATGTGGAAGTGGCTACATCATCTACTGTGGATTAATTCTTATTAGAATGTAATCATAGCCTAAACCGCTTTACCACAAAAATTTTTTTTGAAAATTTTATCTTTACATATACTATTTAAGTTGTATCAGGTATACTGTCAGGTATACCCATACAAAAATGACAAGGTTGTTTTTAGTTGTCAGTACCTAGGGAGTCTTGTACAGAAGGTTGTAAATAAGGTTGTAACAGGACTTTACACAAGGTTTAACAGCTTTGTATATGAAATGATACTGTTAACAGATTCAACATGCTTGTTTGATAGTAACTTGCATGTAACAACCTTGTTACATGTATTAACCTTGTTACATGCACGCACTGATTTGAAAATTAGTTTTGCCTGGAAAAAAGATATCATAACAATAAAAGAATCACCAAAAAAAAAAATTATTATAATTATGACAAATCTCAATGGGGAAAAAAAATTCAATGGGGAAAATTTTTTTTCTTAATTATGACAAATCTCAATGGGGATTATATGGCCAATGGCCATGTAATGCAACCTCAGTAATAATAATATAATATGCATAGGGGAAAAAATCAATCAAGTACCTATGTACATACTGTATAGTGTAGTTCACATCTACTTATTTCTTCTTTCGCCTGTAATTAGCACACTTATCATTGATGGCGTCCACTAATAAGCTTCTCATCACATTAGGAAACTTCAGTTGAGTCAATTCTGAGTATATGTAAGAAAAAACTATAACAAGTGAAGAAGTTATGGCTGGATACTTACTTATACAAGCTGAGATTATATCTTTGTTGGGAACTTTCGTGTTCCAAACATGCCAACACATCTGGTGTAAAGAAAACCATGGTTAAATTTCTAACAAGTCGTGTAGGTGAGTGGCAGCTTTGATCGACTGCTTTGCCTTTGAGTCAAGTATACTCCATACCCATCCACGAGTTCAACTTTTTTGGGCTATAAAGTTCAAATAATTAAAATTAACTTCATGACTTTAATTATTTCATCATGATGAATTTATCTTACAGCAGTTTGTTCAGATTTAGGATTTTTTGTCAGGTCATCTATAGTCTTGGCCTATATTATAGAAACATACACATTACTTTAAGTTATAATAATTATTATTCAGTTAATTCTCTTACATACAGGTTCACTATCAACTTCAGTAGCCATTCTGCTTTTCTATGCGAAGAAAAAGATGACATTCATTACATCAGAGAAAATTGTATAGTTTTAAAACTTCATGTATGCAATATATATGATATCACTTACTGTGGAAAAATTGTTCTGTACTGCAGAATCATGTCATCAATATTTTATAAATATAATTATGTTGTCATATTTTTTTGCCATATATATACCTGCATCACTTGAAGAATCAACTGCTATTACAAAATAAAGAAAATTCAATTAACAATTATTGACAAAACTATAGTGGCTATAAACTGACATTGACTGTTTTCTGTAACACTGGGATGTTAAGTCCAGTTACAGTTTCACGCTCTGTTGTACACAAGATGTACTGATAAGATAAGAATTTACAAGCTGTGT
>JAYJLX010057240.1:0-10216 GCA_036873525.1 Chalinula nematifera | reverse complement strand
GGAAAACGGCCCCCAGGGAGGGAGGAAGGAAAAGAAAAACCCCCCCCCCCCCCCCCCCCCCCAATGCTTACCTCTTCTTCTATTGCTGGTCCCTCGATACCTGATAGCAACAAATCAAAAATTTTAGAGTACAACTGTTGCCATGACATTCCCTGTATATTACATGACTGACACGCCCTTTCAAGCCACACCCCTCCATATTCAACCACATGGGTAGCAGCTAGACTGCTCTTGTTATTGACCACACCCCCAATGTTGGCGGACTTTTTTCCACCAGCGCCACCAGTCCCTCCTCCACTTCCTCTCTTGTTTTTCCTCATGCCGTCCATCAGCCCCTTTGTAATTAAATCGTGATTAGAATCATTGGTGTCGTCATCATCGGACCATTCAACTGCCGATAGATGAGGGGGCGTGGCAGGAGAATCGTTGCTAGTGAAATTAGCGGAATAATTAAATCTTTGATTAGATCCGAACTCCGCCTTCATAATAGCAGTGACATCATCCTTATTGTCCTGCTGGTTGTCAGTAGTAGGGCTATTGTCTTGGTATGATAACAATCTTTGAACTATCTTGCAAACATTTATAGCTCCTTTAGCAGGGTAGGGACCGAACTTGGCCTTTATTGCTTCACCGTTTGCACGATTCATTTCGGGTGACTCCAGGAATAGTTTATAGAGGAATAAACTGGCCTCTTTCAACTCATCTTCGTCTCCTTCTAGTCCTGTTAGGTCTCTCGAGGCAACCAAAAACTCATTTAAACACTGTTCAACCTATACAAAGGAAATACAGTCAACTTCTAAACCTTGAATATGGGCTCAATTAAGACCCATGTGCATTACATGTCCTGGACTTGAGGAGTGCCCTCAGGGGTAATTCACTAATATTGCACAATTATGAGCTATGGGTGCGCATTTACTTTAGACTTAAGGCAGATTTATGTAACAACGGCTGTTGTTTCATTAAATGCGTGGACGGTGATACTATACCCTATACGAAAGATAAAATTGTTTTTCTTCTTGTCCTGGTATCATGTCATGCCGATCCATAATGCACTATTAAAAACGGCAATAAACCCGGCTTTAGACAATAATAGAGATATTAAATTAAATTTCCAAAATGAGGGGTACTGAGGGACACAGTAGAGCCTGCCTTATAGTCTTGACTCTGGACCAGTATTATCAGCTAGGATTGAGGTTGGTTATTGTTTTGTTACCTTTTTAATATTCTGCTTGGTACAGTTTGTGGTTAATTGTGTCCTTAGGTCAGACCATGTGGAAAGCTGAGACTTGGTTGCTTCTTCCTCATCAAGACGTTTCTTTTGTTGTTTCTTCTTTTCAGCCAAACTTCGGATTAGTCCAGGTGGATACCCACCATTACGAACACCATCGCTAACTGGGATCAGGTCAGGTCTATTTAGAGAAGACAAGGTCCTCAATGTACTCGTCAAACTTCGTCGCTGTCTGTCAAAGGCATCCGCCATGATGATGATTGCACGATATAATTGAAAACGATGAGTCAGCATATTTTTTAATTAACTGTAAATTATTAATTAACTAGGTATAAATGGCAAGATTGGTGACACTTGATTTCACCAATACCTTAGCTAGAGTGTCCAAGACTGTAGGCTATCATTATGTATGTATATATGTGCATGTCTATGCCCTACAGTATCTATTTAATACCCCTTATATTGCAATGGGAGGGGCCGGGCCTATGTCCTATTATCTTTCTCAATCCAGGCAAGAGCTGCTGAACAATATGGCATCACGGTCACAGAGCAGGGAGTCAACAAACACTTTAGGTATACAGTGGCAATGGAAGACACTGAGAATCAAATAAGGAGTAGATAGTGGGCGGGGTGCGTGTTTAGTGGGAGGAGTTAGTTTAATCCCACCAGGCTATATTCATACATGCATGCAACAGCTGATTCTGCTATCTGAGACTAAGGTCTATACTGCACTTTTCTTTTAACCACAATGGAACTGCTCCTTTATTTGAGTAATTAATGCAAAAAGTTATTATTGAATGCTACATAGAACACAGTACCTAAAGGCCTGGGAACAATCTCCTAACTTCAGTGCATACGACACTTCACCAAACTGCAGGGAATGGTGGAACAAGGTATTAACTAACCAGTAGTGTCAGTAATTAATTAACTAATGAGTACGGCTCCTTTTGTAATTACATGTTAATTACCTCAAACAATAATTCGATCAGGTTGTCATGGAAACCTATCGATCATGTGGTGTAACTAACGGTGACTGCACACTCCGTACCATTAGCGATGAGCTGTACACGGAGTTCACTAAGCAACGGTACTGGGAGGTTTATGAAGATGTCGAGGTGTTCTTGAAGGGGTTAAAGGAATCGGGAGGGGATGTCCCTGTCATTACTGGCGTCATATCAAACTTTGATGATCGTTTAGGTATATATTGGCATTTAATTAAATACATTATAATTACTAATTATTAATTAACTTTTAATAGAGTGTATTTTACGAGAACTTGGTTTGAATGATTACTTTGATTTCATTGTGTGTTCATATGAGGAGAAGTGTCACAAGCCAAGCTCACAGTTAAGTCAATGGCCGCTGCATCAATCCATCTATAACTATGCTATAGTAACTTTTGCTGATTTTTCTTTTGTCATGCAGGATATTTGAAATAGCTGTAAAGAAGGCAGCTGCTCTGGTAGCTGGTACAATTGATAATCGTAATATTTGGCACATTGGAAACGATTTGGTAGGCTGAAAAATATGTTAGCTGATAAAAATGCTATGTTGTTGGTTTTAATCATGCTTTAAAGGTGTGTGATTATCATGGTGCTGAAGATTATGGAGTGAAACCTGTCCTGTTGTGTAGAGGTAAAGAAGGAAAGCAGCAGCTGCAAGATACAGTGGATAGAGTTGGATCATTGGATGAGTTGCTACCTTTGTTGACAAGGCAGTGAACCAATTTACTAACGAATTAGATTCTATATAAGTTAGCGTACACATGTACTAGCCCTGTTAGCTCAGTCGGTAGAGCATCAGACTTTTAATCTGAGGGTCACGGGTTCGAGTCCCTTACAGGGCGAGTTATTTTTTTCTTTTTCTTTTTTTTTTTTCCTTTTTTTTTTTTCATTATTATTGAAAGCAGAGTCATGTATCATTTTCTTCACTTAGTTTTTCTCTTACTGACAAATACCTAAAAGACAAAAACATTTTAACATAAAAGTTTTCATATAAAATGTTATAATTAATTTTATACTTTACCTTGACATGTCGTAATCAGCTGTATAAACAGTAGAGGCCAATCCCGATAGTGTATCTTGGTTATTCGATTTATGAACATAACCACAAGCCTTATCGGTAGCTCTAACAACATCCAGTACACTCTCCTTAGCCTACGAAAATATGACAAAAATTAAAGTTATAATTATTGTAGCCTTTATAATATGGTATATGTACTTAATGCTGTCCTTTACTATAGATTACCATGCATTGTATATTGTACCTTTGCTATACCTGTATGTTCAATGGGATGAAGCTGACTAAACTGTAGTCACTGATCAGTTCAGCTATGCAACTGTTCAACTTGGAATATTTGTGATAGAACGGATCCGATGAGAGATGTTCCAGCAAGTATTGCAGGTCAAGCACGTCGGTGTAATAGTCCAGACCAAATGCTATATAAAACAGTAATAATAACATAATACTTAAAACATGGCAGACAATTTGAGTGCTGCTTGTTACATTATACAGTATAGATTGCTAGTTGATTATGACGCAGTTTTAACAAGGTGAAGATGACCTCAGCTATACATACGGTACTGCTCAGGGTGATTGCATGTTCTGTACATACTGGGTTTTCATGGTGATGGCTCAATATAGAGGAGGAGTGTTTGACACACAATTTGCACTAACCTAAAGGAGAGTAGGTGTTGATCAAATCAATCTTGGAGAGTACGTTGATGTGGGGGGTCTCGAGCATCACCATTGTTGATAAAGACGTTAGAGTGACTGCAAGGAATTTTCCGGGATCGCTGCAGTATTGTGAATCAACGAGATGAACCGTAACTACCTGCAAAATGTTGATTTATATAGATTAAATATGTCCTCTTGCACTGAAACTTGCTGTACCTTGATACTCCATTTTTCCATCTGGGTGATGATATTTCTAATGGATTTATTGTGAGTGTACAGCTCGACTTGTCCTGGGCAATCAACCAAGTAAAAATTACAGTCTGAATTTGCTTCCATTTTCTTCTCTAGCCAGGTTAAGTTCTTTTCAAGGAATTCCATGCAGTAAACTAAGCTACCGTTTGGACCCAGTTTGAGGTTTTCCATGACGTCTTCTAACGTTATGAGCTCGTCTATCGAGGCAAAGGCTTGGTACGGTAGCGCATCATTGGCCGGATCGAGATTAATGATACGAGCTGGTCTGCCTATGCCGGTCAGAAACTGCTTGAGACCTGTACAATACGTAGTCTTCCCCGATCCAGGAGGACCTATCACTATCTGGGCATATTGTTGAGGCATTGCCATTCATAATACGGTATCTCATGGCTACATATCTAATTATCCGAAATAAAAGAAATTTCGATAGAGAAACTTTGTTATTCACCTCCTTCCTGCCTATTCCCGTCACCACTCCGGCTCAGTAGTAAGCTGTTCTGTGTCCTGTTTCAACCGGTCACCAGGTTTTACTGGTGGAAAAATCCCCTCAAAATGACAACCAAAGATACAAAGCCACTCATAAATGGAGCTTATTCGTATCCTTCATTGTACAGAGCAAGTATTTCTTGTTTACTATGTTTATTGGTTGCTAGGTGGGGCTGAGGCTCGAGCAATGCACTGTTTACCTTAACTAATGACTCCTATAGGCTGAAATATCAACTACTGGAACAAGAAAGACTCCAAAGGTTTCAATTTGAACATAAAAACTGCTCAAAGTCGATGAGAGATAGAGCACACTTACTATCAAAGCAGACTCAACAAAGAAGAAGGTACAGAAGCGTGTCAGTATGTTGCTACTATAGATAACAGAGTCTCCAGAATAAGGGACACTAGCTCTTAGAACCAGCAGGCCTAGTTTGTCCTGCAATCATACAAAATTTATTTAGCAGTTGAAACCCTGTCACAAAGACGATCAAAAATCACTGAGCAGGGTGTGGGCTTTGGCTCTTCTTTTCTTCTTTATATGAGTGACTACAATCACGTGCAGACATTTTAGGTGTGATCATTCGCAAATATATCTGCGGAAGTGTGAGACAAACTGCATTATATGCAGCTAAACTAAGAAATAAGAATTTTTGGATGCTAAACAGTAATGTCCAAATTAACATAGATAGAGTTATAATATTTTGTATGTACTATCAATCGATTTAGTAACTTATTAATATTTTATTTTATATAGAGCACTAGAGGTAAAGAAACAGGCAATGGCTAAAGCAGAAGAGGACAGGAGAAAAGAAGCTCTGGAGGAAAGAAGGAGACAACAGAAGGAAGCAACAGAGAGATTTCGTTCAGTTATATCACGCCAGCAACACGTACCAAAGCATTCAAAATCACGTATCACCTTTGAAGGTATCTATGTTATATTATATGGGTATATACATGTATTAAGAATACGGATATATACATGTATTAAGTATAATGGGTATATCCAGTGGAACCTCTGTAATGAGGACGCTCTGAAATATGGACACCTCTGTAATGAGGACACTGTCTGAGTCAAGACACTTTCCCATACTAAACTACCTCTGAAATGAGGACACCTCTACAATCAGGACACTTTACGTTGGCCCAATGGTGTCCACAATAGAGAGGTTCCACTGTACATGTATTAAATATAATGTGTACATTATAATCCCCTGTATAAATGTATCTTACTCCTTTTAGCTATCCACTCCCGTAATACTAAACAGCACGTATCCCCTACCACTGCCATACAGCACAGTAGTAACACCATCACTGACAACAACAGGACCTCGTTGGCATCAACCAATCACAGGAATAACGACAGGGTCGTACTCGGAAGGGAGGTGGAGGTACCTCCCATTGCAACGTTTACGGTAATGAAGGATCCGCCCGATTTAGATGAAGTCCTGGAAAATATAAGAGCAGGTATGTACATACATGTACATATGTGAGACAATGGTACATGTACAAAAGGTAATAGGCTATGCATGTACATATACAAGGGAACTAGCTATTGAGTGCTGACCTAACATACTACCCTAAGGGGTAGGGGGGGATAGGGGGTCATGAGTATGAGTGTCATAAAGCATCTGTCATTATGTTACAGTAATTAATTCAATAGACTCCATTAACCGTTTCTCTTCACTACCCTGTCGTTATGTTACAGTAATCATTTATATTGCTAGGTACTGTAGTTTCAGACCCTTCTCCATCAGTCGAAAGCATCATCCTCTCACCCGAACCGAGCACCCTCCTCAAAGACCTCCCGAGCAATCTACCCAAAACAAAGCAGCTGTTTGAAACACCAGAACCATCCTCTGATACGCCATCCTCTGATACAGATAAAGCATCAGTCAACAGTGGCAGCAGCAGTAGTAGTAGTGGGGAGGAGTCAACACTATCGCTACATGATAGCATCGATGATGAACAACTTGTGATAGAGCAGCATGAACAAACACAGAGCCCAAGGCTTAAAGAAGTTAACAACATTGAAAGTGATAATAGTAGTGGTTTGTTATCTAAGGTGATTGCAAATATCGACTTGTCCGCTGAGGAAAAGCCACACCCACTAATCGACGAGCCACGTCCATTGAATAATGAGATTACTAATGAATCGCGACCATTAATGGATGAGCCAAGCCTGACAACAAACGAACCACACCCACTTGTTAACGAGTCAAAGGAGACAGAACAGGAAAATCAAAAGAAAGGAATTTTGAAAAAGCCTAGCTATAGTGACTTAAGCCGAACCAGTAGCAGTAGTAGCAGTAAACGAGTTAGATTCAGTGAAACAGTACACGAGCAAAGAACACTAACTAGAGACCATTCAGCTCCGCCCATGGTAATGATACCCAAGATGAGGATATCGTTGAATAACAAACCAGGAGGGGCGGGGTCAAGCGGATTACATCACAACGTATTGTCGTCAACTGTCACTAAACTAGTCAATAATAATCGTAACGGTATAACCATTCATGTACCCATGCACCAGGGAGGAGGGACGACACCCCCGCAAGGAGGCATGGCCAATGGCGTGTACCATCATCACCCTGATGGTGCCAGTTCTTCCCCCAGTAACAGTATATGGTCTAACATGGCCTTAATTACTAATGATGAATATCACGATAGAAGAACAAAGTCAATGCCAGTTATTGGTACGTCATCTCGACTTCAACAACAGCCAGTGAAATTATGGAAGAGACAGCAGCACCAATCATCGAAGGCTAACCCCAATACAAATCAAGGTACATACATATAACTGTAACATTGGCTGGGACCCCTCCACCTTTATATGAAGGCCAATAGGTTTATTATGGTGACTATATGTATCTTATACGTATACACAGATATGTACATGTCTTTGCTATTCTTTAGGTGAGAGTATTTATAGTGAAGAGAAACGGTTAATGGAGTCCATTGAATTAATTAATAATAGATTAAGGGCCCTCCCCACATCGACGATTATGGTTAGCTACCAATACTTAATGATTACAATTAGTAAAAACCATTTATAATATTAATTTCCTAGATGGATCAGCCACACCCACTAGCAATAGAACCCCAACCTGCACTAATGGTACGGAGCCCACCCAGCAGTGGTCAACAGCACCAGCAGCAGTACAATAGCACTAAACGTGGGAAATCACCACATTCCAGCACTGGAACTATGTCAAATAAACACAGAACGTCACACAATAATAATAACAGATGATATTCAATTTTAATATTGTTAATGTACAGTTGTCCACGTAGTTGAATATGTGTAATGTAATGCAAAGCCTTGTCTAGTCTAGTCCTGCATGTGTACGTGGCCCTGTAGCACGTGATGACCCTACCATTTGCAAATGGAAGAATCTGACTATAGAAGCTAACATTTATGATATGGTTTCAGATAAATAATCAGTGATCGATGATACATTCCATATATGATTGAAACACTGCCCAGCATGCATGCCTGAAGGACCTTAACTGAATGCTGATACCGTCGTGTAATTATTTTAAGTGTGCATTACTTGCCACAAAATTTTATATACATTGACCGATTCGATCAGCCATGCGTGCCTATCATAGTCTGCAGATAATCACTGGGGTGTATGTGACCTTTAGGGTGAAAAAGCAGATTGAGAGCCATATCATGCATGAAGGAATAAAAGTCCAATCTACAGAAAACTCTACAGTGGCACTGTTTGCTAACTAACTATTGCCTGCATCATGCTGCATGCATTATAGGAATTAAATCAGTTACTGATATTCATCATGAATCATTATTAGATAAAGTAATAAAGTTAACTCGGCGTGGGCCGGTAGGTTTTGGACCAGCTGCTGATGCTACCGTTATCAATGGAGATACAGGGGTTGGTTTAATCCTTCTAATGCCGCTCGGTTTACTGCTATCATTGCTACTGGTAGGAAATGATGAAAGGCTGTTACTTGGTGATGATGAAGGTTCGATGGGTGTGGTTATGGGCGTGGTTATCTTAGTAGGACTCGTGTTCCTGTATACTGATCCCATTTCCTGTGGTGTCATTTCAATAATGGTACAATATCCATCACTAGACGACACCATTAATAATAGACCATCATCGGACCTAAAATAAAACAATAAAACAAACAAACAAACATAAATTATAGTTCAATCCAGTACAAGGTATAGAGAGTGGAACCCTCATTGTAGACAGCTCTGAAGTGCGAGTACCAGACATGCTATAAACATAGCAATTAAAGTAAACATGATTCATAATTTAAAACACCATAAACAAGTAGATGCCCCCCCCCCCCTCCCCCAAAATGATGTCCACACTAGATAAAGGAGTTACACTGTGTATTCAGTTAGTGTCAGTCTCTCTCACCATGCCAAATCTGTTATTGATGTGTAATGGATATCCGTTACGAGGCCAATGGGCGTGGCCTGTTGGGTATCATAGAGCACCACAGTGTCTGCAGTAGCAACAGCGTATACCATTCTATATGGCAGACTATACCAGGAATGGTTAATTAATAGTTATTAATGAACGACTGGCGGCTTACTCAAATAATGAAGGTGTGTCTGATTTTAAATCGTAAAGAATTGGCGAAAATTTCACAACTAAAGTAGGTTTATCAGAGGCTGGTAGATACAGTACAGGTCTATAAAAACATAAATAGCAATTATTATTATAATAGAATAATTGGTATATAAAACTTGATAAAGGCCGATTTAGAATTATGAAAGCTACAAACCAAGTTTTTAGCGAAATCTTGATGCAGATGAAATGGCAGACTAAAATACATTATTTCTATTCCAGCATTTTGCCTCTCATAATTCTGAACTAGACATTTTTTAAGGTCCAAAATCAATTTTTTTCAACCCAGCTCAGACAAGAGGTCAAAGGACAAAATGCTTGAATTTACAATGGTCCGTTAAGCGGTCCACTGCACACTTACTTTGGTAAACTAGAGATTGTGAATATCCAAGTGACGTTAGCGTCAGACGCTGTTTCCAGTTTTCCACCTAACGGAGATAGGAATGATGGAAGAGACATTGATGGTTGATTACTGCTAGAAAACTCACTTGGAACTACAAGCAACAAGCCATCTGGAGAGAAGGAAAGACGACGAAAAAACGAGCCCATGCTTTCATCGTGGAACAACCTTTCTTGTTTATCGTTCTAATAATTGATTATTGAAATAACATGGGCGGGGCAGAGTGGGCGTGATCAGATAAAGCAACTACCTTATTGGTCCATTTAGATACTGAATTAATGCACTTGAATTTACTACTGTAGACACGTAGAGACCTGGATAACAAATAGAATGTAAGAAAAAAATATCACCATAATTTTTGGGACAATTTCAAATACATAATAGCATATGTTCCACCAAATCTGATGGGGATTTTTTTTATTGAACGAGTGTTATGCTAAACTAGTGCACTAAAGTGCGAACCCTCACCACGCTATGCAATGATTACCACAAACCACAGTGATACACCAATCCACACATTAATACACAGATCCATGCAGCTCCAGTTACCAAGTGATCACTTCCATGATTCAA
>JAYJLX010057229.1:0-10218 GCA_036873525.1 Chalinula nematifera | reverse complement strand
TGATACAAGTGGTGGTTGTGCAACAAAAACAATTCAAGGGAAGAATAGAGGTATGCACACTGATTGATTCCTTGATTAATTCCTTAATTTGATGATTCACTGATTTATTCCTTAATTTGATGATTCACTGATTGATTTATTGATTGATTCGATCATTTATTGATTTAATCCTTGATTGATTTTGTGTAGGGTATTCTTGATAGATATGGTAGCGAAGAATCAGACATTAAGGTAACTACTTGTATGACTAGCTCTTAATATATTGGGTGTATTCATAATGCTGTAATTATTATCTATAATAGCCAATGCTACAAGAATTGTGTGAATCAGTTCAAGTCCACCTGGACACCTTTAGCCAATACAGCCAGTTTTATGCAGCTCAGTATGAGTTAGAGAGACTATTTGGTAAATATACTAGCTCTGTTTGATCAGTCAGCCGACCAATGATTACTATTCAAATATTTATCGTTGCGTAATTTAGATGAGTTTGAAGACAAACAGAGACTTGAGCAGTTCTTCCAAGCTCGCAATCCAAAACAGGATCCGAATTTCACACTCAACAACCTCCTATCCAAACCTATACTGGTATGCACTAGCTAGGGGTTTATCACAGAGTAAATACATGTACTCAAGAGTGGGAATGTTGATACATATTGTGTTATGTGTATTATTATTATTGCAGCGGCTCCTTCGATATCCACTCTACTTTAAAGGAATAAGGGATCTTATTGACAAGAAAACGATGGAAGAAGAGGCAACATTACTGGATAGTGAGTAAACTATAGCTTATGCCAGTAAATGTATACTGATCACTATACATATCGTGTATAGTATAACCTTATACATTGTGTATCCATTATACTAGCTGCTATATTGAGTCTAATGTATGTATAAACAGTAACTGTATGTATTATGTATAATATAAAATGGCCCGTCCTTATACATTATTCGTTATATTAGCTGCCATATCGAGTCTAATGAAGGTCACTGAGTATATTAATGAGGTACAGCGAGTGACTGAGTCGTATGTGAGGCTGTTTGATCAGCTACTAGACGAATCAGGACTAGCTGAAGTGAGTTTAATACATGTATATGTACATTATAATACATAAGAGGTTTAAACCATTATAAGCCATTAATAGAGGGTGTGTTTAATATATATACATTATAACACATATAACGTTTAAACCCTTATAAGGAAGTTTCCATTACTAGAGGGTAGTGGTATGTCAATTCTGATCAACTAGCATATTTTTTTTCTCGCTCCCTTTCCAGTTTGGCGTGAGTGTGCGTGTTAGCCAACTAGTGACTCATACCACTGCTATGTGGCTGAATGCAAAGGGTCCGGGAATGGGAAAATCCTGGAAGAAGGGTCAGGGACCTGAGGCTCATTGTTTTGGTAAGAGATACTTGTACATACATGTTATTGATTATACTAGTCACCAGCCAAACTGTCAATGACTTTTCGTTCTGTTTTGCTGATTTGTAGTATTTGAATCGGTACTTGTTGTGTTGTGTCTGGAAAAGAAAACAGTTCGAAAGAACATAAGCAAGGTATGGAGTAATGTCACCACCAGTCATGATAAAATTGGCCGCTCTATCTCTTTCCCTGTCACTCCCTCCCTCCTTTTCTCCAGGCTAGCCTTAAAGAAGACTCAGTCACCATTAATGACTTGGCCCACAGCATTCTGCTTCCTTTGGCACAGTGCAAGGCTAACGACCTCCCTGACTCAGATGGTATATGCATTATTATAATGGTTTGATTCATTAAGTATTACATACACTGTATACGTTATTTTACAGGTGTGGTTGGTATGTGGCAGATCATTCATAAGAGCAGACAAGCAAATAGCAAATCCAATACTTACATATTCAGGAGCAAGTCAGTTACTGTGCAATAATTCTTAGAACAAAATGGGCACATTTTATGAAACCCACAATGCATTCCACATATACAGGAGAACAGAAGACAAGATGTCGATTCTTCAACACCTCAATACGGCCATCACAGACCAGCTGGCACTCTATGGTACCAGCGGGGGATTAAGTGGTAGCAAGAGTCCCTCGATGTCCACCATTAGCAGTAGCGTATATCATGGCGGATCACCCTTCAAGCAGAGAAACAATTCCATAATATCCAGACTAACATTGAAAAGTGATTCAGTTGATTCTGAGAATGAACTAACGTTATTGTAACCATGCAAATGTATATTATTTATAAATACACTTAACATTCTTATATACATGTACATGTATATGTTATATGCTTGTGAAATCACATGAATTTTTTTTTTTACACTGTTTTATATTATTTTTAATAATCTCACTGTATTATAAATTTGAATTCTTCACTGTGGATGATCGATCTTTCTAGTATAGTTGCTTTCTACTAAACCCACAATACATTCCATATGCTCATGCATATATAAGGTGTTCAAAAAGGAGACAGAAGAAACATCATAGTCCAGCAGAAGCTTTAGAGAATTTGAGCCTTTACCAGCAAGTCATTAAATTTTTGCAAGTCCTTTACTATACATAGTATATACTGCACAGTTCACGTATTCTCTGATAAAATATTGTGCACATTCATATAGCTTTGATCCATGCACAATACTTCAAACTCATGAGAAACACTAACTCAGTCACGGACTGAATGAATACTGATTACAATAGAGCCCTCACTGATATGAGCAATGCTGCATGTGGTTAATTTAGCTTACTAAACCCACAATAATATATATTTGCATGTTAAGGGCTATACACTGAGCTGCTGGTGAAGTATATAAGCACTTCACTGTCCGCAGAAGTGGAACTCCCAAGAGTGGAACTCCCACTCTTGGATAGTTTGAAATTTTTTAAAATTCTAATGAATCAAGACCACATGCATCTCTAGTGTTGTATGCAATTCAGCCTAGTATGTATGTGCCGCCAGGGCAGTCAGTTGAGCCATTATTAATTATATATAATAACTTTTCATCATTCCCGGACAGGCTAATATCAAATAATTCTTTCCCTAAATCATAAATAAGTATGATACATGCATGATTTCTGATTAATTTATTGTGCATATTAAAGGGACGTTTATCACAATGGTTAAACTTCATGATGAGAGGAGTTTATTTTTTTGTATTAGCAGCTGCAGAGTGACAACAACAATGCTATGAAATACTAAAAAAATACAAGCCCCACCTCAATATCATGCATAGATAGGCGTTACAACAATGTTGCATTGTAATTTATTAATTTTACTAAACCCACAATACATTTCACATGTGCAAAGCTATATATATATAAGCTAAGCTGATGAAACTATCCTAAAGTAGTGGATGACAATAGTGCATGGCTGCACTGTAACCCGGAAATTTTTGAACGTCCTATACTGTACTTCAGTATATACTGTACTGAATACAGTGGGACTAATTAACTTGATACGTAATTACAAATCATTAATAACATATAGGTGTTTGAGCCTCATCCCGGGCCCTGTTTATTCGTGAAGAGTTCACAATATTGCAGGGGGTATGGGCTGAGAATCTGTGATTTTGAATGGCCTGCATTATGCAAGCTGTGGGGATGATGATGATGATAAACTAGTTATAAACTTCATCATGCAGTTAGCCACACTTAAGACCATACACTTTTGTTGTATTCAGTCCAGCTATATATCATGCCTGTATGTGCCAGCCATTGAGTATGTAATTATTTTATTGTAACTTAATCATTCTCAGACGGGCTGATACCAAACAATTCCATTAGTAAACCAAAAACATAATTAAAGAGACATTCTGGCATCACAATCAGAGATTAAATGTTATGATAAATAAGTAGAGTATAGGCCAACATGTATTGGGTATACCAGGTCACTACTGTAGTCTTTAAAATACTTCAGAGAGTTCACCCTTGCCGAATTTCCCCTGAGATTTCATAGCATGTACTGTTTCATGTGCTTTATCAAACACTGACTTCAATTCTTCTTGCACGTTTTCAAGCCACTTCTTGAGGCAGGGCTTGTCTTTCAACAGATCAACATCTATCAGCCAGAACTGTGTAATCTCACAGGCAGCTTGAAGATCAGCAATTGAAATCTCTGAACCATGGATAAACTTTGTATTCTTCAAGAAATAGCTTTCAAGAAGGCTCAAACTCTGGGCGAGAACTTGCTTTCCCTCTTGGACTTTATCCTCGTTCGGTTTCTCACCAGTTACTGTAGGAACAATGTGCTAATGGAGATGTATAAAAACACTGATTAAAGCTATTGACACAAATGCACATATCAAGAGTATTTTATAGTGAGCTGACCTTATGCACGAGGTAACCAGCTGTCCCTCTCCTCAATCCAGCCTCTGACACATGCCAAAACAAGTATTCGTCGATTTTAGCTTGCCTCTCTGGACTGCTAGTTGGATACCAATGGTCTGCCAACTTGTATTTGACCACTAGATACTTCATGATTGCACCACTGAAGGTAAACATTCATAATTATCAACAATTAATGTAAGTATAATACACTGAACTAACCTATCAAACAATTTGAATCCATTATCATTAATGGCTGGGATAGCCTTGGTTGGACTGGTGTCATAAAGCTCTTCATTTGGTTCAGCTATAGACAATAAAAAATTATATCAATTCTGTGAAATTATAATAATACCACTTCAATTTTAGTCAAGTAATTACTGAGGTGCATATGGGGGAGGTGAGTGCGAGGTGCTCTGGGAATTTCATTCTTTGTAAGTCCCTTTACTATAGTACTTAATTCATGTAAAGCCATGCAGAGTGGCAATGTAGATCGGAAATACCCTCAGGCAACAAGTTATACTACTTTTAGAGCAATGCTTTCTCATGCAGTTTTGCCACACCGTACCCATGTGTGTATGATGACCAATTAATTCTAAGAACTACATGATCAGCATGTGGGTGTGGCAAATAAAAGCATGGTTCTAAAAATACTCCAACTTTTATACTTCTTTATAATGCTTTACATTACAGACTTAAAAGCATAAAAAAAATAGAAGTACATGTTATCATGACCCTCTTCCTCCTCCTCCCTTAATTAATCAGTTCCAAGCCGGCCCACGTCCCTGCCGGCGGGAAGTTACCCTTCATCAGCTCCAAATAGCATGGTTGATAAGGAATGTTTCCCGCCTCCAGCAACATAAACACGGCCCTGCATGGCTGAGACAACAAGTCATAGAACAGCTTTAAATCAGAGGGCTGAGAATCAGACATATTGTTCCACTGCTATAGCTTGATTATAGACAGGCTATGAAATAATAATTGAAAAATTATAAAACAAACACGATTATTAGGTAAAACAGAGACAGACATGGCCCCGCCCATTTACTGTAAGAACACCGACCGGGCTAATATTGGCCAAATGACTTCCATACTGAACATAACTTAGGTAGTCTGTGTTATACAAGATACAGGCAGTATATTACAGTTAAGACTGGGTGTACCATGTGTGCATGTGGTCCCTGCCATAGAGTAGGTAGATCTACCTGTATTATATAACCTACAAACTTGATCTAAATACCAGTACGTCACTGGATTGACACTAGTCTAGCTGGGGAGAATAATCACATGTACAAGTCACTCACTTAGTAAAGCGATCACGCAGAATTTGAACTTAATTAAACTTGAATAGACTTTATCACCAGGTTGTAGTATACGGGGAAGTGTACGCGTTAGCAATTTAGCAGGCCCACTTTTTTTTATTTTTTTTTTTATTTTATAAGGTGCTAACAGATCAAAGAGTATAGGCTAGATAGAGAACTCTAAATCTAATGTGGGCGTGGTAGCCGGATTTTTTTTTTTTTAAGCAAAAGGCAAAACTACTGAAGTAGATATAATATTATATTTTTTTCCATCTCTTGACCTTTTCATACGGTCCACTTATAGTCTATAGCTGCTCAGCTCAAGCCGATAATATAATGATGGATAGCGCAACTGTGTTGTGCACCTTGTTGCAAATATACGAGCCCCACCCATTATGAGTTGAGGTAGGTAGGTAGCTTCTAACATCATTTGCTTGAGTCCGGCCTGCAAGTAACCAATAAAGATCTTATGTATATCATTATAATTAATACACCGTTCTATATACAGCCACAATAATAATACTATAGCTCACAATTATTTCATATCCCATGCAGCAGGTACTTTACGTACAGTGAATATGTTGTATGTTGTTTTAAGTCTGAGAGATATCATAGTAATAATCCACCATGAATAAACAACCAGCCTCACCCAGGAGGTACTAGCTTAGCAGGTTACTAAACCCACAATACATTTCACATGCTCATGGCTATATAACCTGAGGAAAAAATTTGGTAGACTTAGCTTCCAGCAAAGTTAGTAAATTTGTAGTCAAAGTAAAACTTTTTGGAGGTCCTTTACTACATTAGTACATACTGTATGAGTGTAGTGGGACTGTATAAGTACTGACAAGTGACAAAAGCATTTAATTCAATTTAAGCCCACCATCCACTCGGCATCAACTGTGTTGCCTTTATAACAATTTCTGTTGCATAGAATCTTTATGACTTATTTCTTTCAACGGAAGTTGCTCAAAAGATCAAAGGAAAAAAGCTTCATGAATTCCTGCACGTGCACATTTAGATCAAGTTGGTGATCCGAAGAACAGCATTAACCGCGCTTTAAACAGTAATCTATTTTACTTCAATGTTTTACATCTGCTTTCTAACTCAAAGTTTTTAATGAGATTCATAGTTTGTTTAGCCATTGTATATAAGTCTATAATTATGAAACATCAAGAAGTGTTACGTATACTAGGGAAGTATATGAGATATATACCCCAGCATTTTGCTTTGAAGAATGGCTTCATCATGGTAGTCTTAATGATTTATAATAGTACATATGTGGAGGGCCTATATGCTGTTCACTCATGCAAACCCACCCACCCACACAAATGGATCAGTTACTAATTACATATGTGGCTGGCTTTATCAATTGGCGATGGCCCCGTTCAGTTGGTTTTAGATTCTTTTTTTTTTTTACTTTTATAAAATTAAACAACCGACTGTTCAGTATATAATCATGATCAGCTAGGCACATGATGACGATGGACCGTCTGCCTTTTTTGTTTTCTTTTATTTCATTGTACCCTGGCAGGGGCCACAAGACCTGGCAGGGGCCACAAGACCTTATCTCATCTGGATATTTCTCTACTTGAAGAGTTGTGTGGGCAAACCCATTTGACTTCAACATCCTGCTGCTTCACTCAGCACACCTTGCAAATGCCGGCATTTGAGATTCTACCAGCAAGAAAAAATAAGTGTACATCACAATCAAGCAATGCTTCCAAGAGAATTATCAGCTTTTAATTCATTATAGTACATGCAGTGGAACCTCCAATTTTGCAGGCCCCCCTTTTCTCTAAAGGTGCTAACGGATCAAAGAGAACTTTGCACTAATGACAAACACAGTAGGCGTGGTAGATTCGTTTTAAGCAAAACTACTCAGTGAAGTATAGACTAGGGCTAGCGCGCTAACAGTTTATTTCATCTCCAGTCTAGATCTAACCTTTTTCAGTGCCCACGTATTTTCCCTGCATGCTCAGCCTCAACAAAATGGATAAGTCTCGTGCACTTTATTGCAGGTAGCTCCAAATACGAGCTCCACCCATTACGAGTTGCGAAAAATTTGAGGTTGACTATGATCATAATACTGGTGTGAATGGCTTATTTTGAATAGTTTGGTCAGATTTGTAAGTTCTAATTGTAAAACTTGCTAAACTGACGACTACACTGAAAACCATAAGAATTCCCTAAAACAGATTATCATACATCACAATCGAAGATTCAACACATCAAAGTAATGTTATAATTGTCTTGTCTAAGAGATACTATAGTAATGATCCACCATGAATAAACAACCAGCCCCACCCATTACGAGATTAGGTGGTTGCTTAGCTTACTAAACCCACAATACATTCTACATGCTCATGGCTATATAATCTGAGGAAAAAACAGGTGATCACTTAACGCTTTAGCTTCGTACTTGGTTAAGCATACCAGTACAGCTGTGTAGTTTATAAATTTTTGGAGGTCCTTTTACTACATACCGTGCACACTGCACTGTGTGTAGTAGGACTGATAGTCCTTTCATTAAATAATTGAATACATTCTCAGTAAAGAGGTTCTAAATTACTGTACATCTACAAACAGCACACGTATATTCAGCTGGGGAAGAGCAATTCAAACAGCAATCTCCAGATGATCATTGTATAGAGTCCATAACTCCTCATGCCAGTGTTCAATGTGTCTATAATTATGTAATAATTATTGTTATACTGATGTATACTTTGTAGTCTGGTTCCCACCCATCGATTCTGAGCATATATACTATAATGATTATTGATGGTCATACATGACATGCCATGATAGTGCATGGCATATGCATGCATGCTGGCGTCAGTTTGTCTGTTGATATGACTGCGCTGGGCAGCTTGAATGGCATGCTAAGCATGCAGTGATACTGATTTTGCTATGGTTGTTTAACAATGTCCTCTAATAATTGGCCAATTACAAATATTTAATTAACTATACAGTCATCATGAAGTTGTTGTATTGCCACCAATGATCTAATTACTGAGTTATTTAAATTATGTGTCTCAAACCATATACGTATAATAGTCAAGTATATAATGAGCCATGAAACCGGCAAACTATACATCTCTTTATTTCATGCTGGCATCCAATCTAGCAGGTGGTCTGACTCAATGTTATATGATTATATACTGATTGTTATATAATCATGCATAGTGACAGCAGCCTTATTGTGTAATCACTGTGGCACAAAAATGCATGGCGGGGTAAGATCAAATATCATTACTATAGCATAAACATGCAGACTAATCACTTGAAGGCATGCGACAATTAATTGACATGCAGTGAGCTCAGTATAGTACATGCATGAACAACATGCATATATGCTCACTCATGCACACCCACCCACCCACCCACACAAATGGCGATTTGCTAATTACATATGTGGCTTTATCAATGCGATTGGATTCATGGCCCTTGGTTTTAGATTACTTTTTTACTTTTTATAATAGTATGAAAACTCATCGTGCATGAAACAACTAAATGTTATACTACTATAATAATCAATGACATCGATGCATGCATGGATTGCCTCCTTTGTTTTGTTTCATTTAGTGGTAAAAATTGTACCCTGGCAGGGGCCACAAGACCTCATCTCATCTTGATATTTTTCTATTTGTAGAGTCGTGTGGGCAAACCCATATTTTGACTTCAACATCTCTCCAGCTGCTTCAAGCACACCTTGCAAATGCATTTGAGATTCTACCAGCAAGAAAAAATAAGTGTACATCACAATCAAGCAATGCTTCCAAGAGAATTGTCAGTTTCTAATTCATTATACAGTGGAACCTCCATGCATGCAAATAACGAAACTTTTGGGACCAATTACTTCAATATTCAGAGGTTTTCTTTAAAGAAAGGTTGCTTAAGCATTAATTTCACTGGGAAAGGGAGCTCAAATCCGAGTTTCTTTCATTATACAGAGGTTTTGTGGGAGCTTTCATTATCGGAGGTTCCATGTAGTTATTATGCGATATTTCAAAGTTTCCAGTTATCAACACACATTAATCTCTTACCAACTGCTATGTGAGCTGCTAGAGCTGCTTTACTAGTGGTTAATGACCACACATGTATGCTATGAGCATGTTTAACATTACATAGACTCATGAGATCCATTTTTACTTGGTCAGTTTTAATATGCCCAGGAACTCCTTAAGGGGGAAAACAATAGATATGAGGAAAATGGTATGTGTCAAACCTCATCTTAATTAGTACTATGATGTGAACCAAACAAATATGAATATATAGGATATTCAAACGATTGCACTGTTATACTGGGTGGTTATGGCGATGTAACTCCCTGTGAGCCAATATTCAAACGATTGCACTGTTATACTGGGTGGTTATGGCGATGTAACTCCTCAAAGGGAGTTATTGCCCATGCATAACCACCCAGTATAACAGTGATATGTATCTTATACCAAATGCATAGCAACAACAAAAGAATTCTATTAATTTGTGCCACATATATTAATTGATTACATAAACAAAGTCTGGAGGTAGGTATATGGGCCTTTGTACTATGGGTTGAGCCTACATCAAAGGCACCGCCTGGAGTTTATATACTGTAGAGGCAGTTAGATGATGGCTT
>JAYJLX010057196.1:0-10225 GCA_036873525.1 Chalinula nematifera | reverse complement strand
AATGAGTGCCGTGTAATAAACGGTTTGCTCGATAAAGACTATAGTTTTTCTACTGCTTTAAGCATGCTTATGGAAGCATTTCATGACAAAACTAAGTATACCAATCGATAGAGAAGGCGTTGAAGTACCTATATTTGTGAAAAAATGGTGATTGTATGGGAAAAAATTTTCAAGTTATTTTTCACCATTACTCCATACATTATTAATTAAGTTAAGTGCTATTTTCAATCTGGTCAAATTTGACCATATGCAGGACATAGAGGCTATAATATAAAAAAACATTTATATGATTTATATAGATGATACAATTTACAAACATAAATATGATTTAGTGCCAGCATTCTCAGATTATATACCATGCAGCTTTGCTCATATATATATATATATCAGTACCATCCATGCATCATGCTATACACTCATGCATCAGGGTATAAGGCTCAAGTGGGCATGCCATGAAATATCAAGATACATGCACAATACTTACTGGATGTGCGTGGCTACTAGTGCATGATGCGACCCCAATTGAACACTGTATATGAACAATAAGACATGATTGTATGCTATTATATGACATAACCTATATAAATTCAGTTGCCTACAAAGGCTTGAGTATGCACATGGGACCTACTGTGTAACTAGTACTAAAATATAAGTAATACGTCGAATCGGATATAAGATCCCTAAATTGCCCCTCGTTCGGAAAAAACGTGTGCACATAAAGGGGTGTGCTTTCAATTTAAATAATTAATTAGCTTAATTTTAATTAAAAAATTTTAATACATTAGTATTGTTTTTACTGTCTTTTAAAAAAAAAGTATTGGAAACAAGATAGTTAAAAATTTCAGGAATGAGAGAGGCCCAACAAAAGTAATGTAACAAGCGGGACTGGTATGAGGAAGCAAGAAAGACGATAACATTGACTACTATCCTACTGTGAATTGCAAACTAATGCACAGTATAGGATAGTAGTCAATGTTATCGTCTTTCTTGCTTCCTCATACCAGTCCCGCTTGTTTCATCACTTTTTTGGGGGGTCTATGCCTCTCTCATTCCTACTTTTTTTTTTTTTTTTTTTTTTGAAGAAAATTTTTATCTATCTTGTACATGTATGTACCTTTAGCCTACTATTATCGTCTACTATTAGAATTGTTGTAAAATAATTTGTAAAAATGAAGCTATAGCTGAACATAGGAAAAAAACTCCACTAAAGTCAATATACATGTATGTTTAAAACTAGGCGTTAAAAGGCTACACCAAAACTATTACACTGGCCTTGCTTCGTTATTCTTGATCCTGCAGTTTTTCGAGTTATTGTTGGTTTCTGTGACATTGGTAATGTAACTCGTTGCAGCCTGTAACTACACACCACCTTCAATACATTAGCCTGCATTTGAGGGGTTACCTATTGAGGAGTAAATTAATAGTTACAATGGAGGGCATGGTTACCAGTAATTCCAGTGGTAGTTGAGGGGAAATGGATGGAGCCATATGGGTCACAAATGAAGGAAAGGAACTAACGGTTGGTCAATAGAGGCTGGGATAACAAAAGGAAGATAATTAGAAAATAATTCATGAGCTAATGCAAAATAATTAAAACATGCATTATATTAAAACATGCATTATATAGATTTTGTTGTGGTAAACTGTGGAAACTCCAATTAATGCACACTTGGGGTTAAAATTTGTATAACCAAAGAAACCTGTGCATTAATTAATGAGAAAGGATATTGTGTGGACATGAATAATGTACTTTTGCATTTTAAACTATTGCTTAAATATTTTAACCGTTAAACAACACAAAACTAATTTTATTACACTTACAGCGCTCAAAGGCAATACACTCCTGTATAAACTAATTACAATACACTTAAAGCGCAAACTAATTAGAATACCTCACAAAGGCTACAATGCAGTGAATGGTATAGGAAAACCACTCTTATTAAACTAATATAACTGTTAAAAAACACAAAACTAATTATAATACACTTACAGCGCTCACAAAAGTGTTCTTGGCTACAACGTAGTGAACGATAGGTAGTATTAAAGAAATATAACCGTCAAACACCACAAAACTAATTGTAATACACTTACAGATCTCATAGACCTGTTCTTGGTTACCACGCAGTGAACAATAAAGGCAACACACTCCTGTATTAAACAAATATAATCGTACAAAAGTAATTATAATACACTTAGAGCGCTCACATAAGTGTTCTTAGCTACAACACAGCGAATGAATACACTCCTGTATTAAACAAATATATCTGTTAACAACGTAAAATACACTTAGAGCGATCACAGGCAAAATTAAACAAATATAGCCATTAAACAACACACAATACACTTACAGCGCTCACAGAAATTTTGTTGGCTACAATGCAGTGAATGACACAAGCAAATATAACCATTAAAAGACACAAGACTAATTATAATACAGATACAGCGTGTGTTCTTGGCTACAACATAGTGAATTGTATTGAACAAATATAACCGTTAAACAACACGAAACTAATTTTAATACACTTACAGCGCTCACAAACATGTTCTTGGCTCAAACGCAGTGAACGATATAGGCAATACACTCCTATATTAAACAAATATAACCGTTAAACAACACGAAACGAATTATATAACACTTAGGGAACTCACAGAAGTGTTCCTGGCTACTACAGACTGAACGACATAGGCAATAAACTTATAAACTAAACAAATATAACCATTAAGCAACACAAAAGTAATTACAATTCACTTACATCGCTCACAGAAGTGGTCTTGGCTACAACACAGCGAATGATATAGGCAATACACTCCTGTATTAAACAAATATATAACCGTTAATAACACACATACAGCACAGTGTTCTTGGCTACAACGTAGTGAATGATAGGTAATACACTCCAAATATAACCGTTAAACAACCCCAAAAAACTAATTATAATACACTTACAGCGCTCACAGAAGTGTACTCGGCTACAACGTAGTGAACGATAGGTAAAAAACTCCTGTATTCACCGTTAAACAACACAAAACTAATTATAATACACTTACAGTGCTGTTTTTGGCTCAAACGCAGTGAACAATATAGGCAATACACTCCTGTATTAAACAAATATAACCGTTAAACAACACAAAACTGACACTAACAGAGCTCACAGAACTGTTGTTGGCTACAACGTAGTGAACGATAGGTAATACACTCCTGTATTAAACAAATAAAACTAATTATAATACACTTACAGTGCTCACAGAACTGTTCTTGGCTACAACGTAGTGAACAATAGGCAATACACTCCTGTATTAAACAAATATAAACACGAAACTAATTTTAATGCACTAACAACGCTCACAAACATGTTCTTGGCTCAAATTCAGTGATCGATATAGGCATTACACTCCGGTATTAAACAAATATAAGCTTTAAACAACACGAAACTAATTATAATACACTTAGGGAGCTCACAGAGGTGTTGTTAGGTAGAACGCTGTGAACGACAGGCAATAAACTCCAACACTAAAAAATATATAACCATTAAACAACACAAAACTAATTATAATAGACTTACAGCGCTCACAGATGTGTTCTTGGCTACAACGTAGTGAACGATCACTCCTGTATTAAACAAATTAACCGTTAAACTACACAAAACTAATTTTAATACACATACAGCGCTCACAGACGTGCTCATGGCTACAACGCAGTGAGCGATATAGGCAATACTATTAAACAAATATAACAGTTAAACAACACAAAACTAATTATAATACACTTACAGCACTCACAGAAGTGTTTTTGGCAAGAAAGTAGTAAACAATAGGTAATACACTCCTGCATTAAACAAATATAACCATTAAACAACACAAAACTAATTATAATACACATACAGCGCTCACAGAAGTGTTCTTGGCTACAACGTAGTTAACGATCACTCCTGTATTAAACAAATTAACTGTTAAACAACACAAAACTAATTTTAATACACATACACCGCTCACTGACGTGCTCTTGGCTACAACGCAGTGAACGATACAGGCAATGCACTCTTGTATGAAACCAATATAACCGTTAAACAACATAAAACTAATTAAATAAACTTACATTGGCTCACAGAAGTGTTCTTGGCTACAACGCAGTGAACGACAGTCCTGTATTAAACGAATATAACTGTTAAAGAACACGAAACTAATTTAATACACTTACAGCGCTCACAGAAGTGTTATTGGCTACAGCAAACCGAATGATATAGGCAATGCATTAAACAAATACAACCATAAAACAACACAAAACTAACTATAATACACTTACAGCGCTCACAGAAGTCTTCTTGGCTACAACGTAGTGAACAATAGGCAATACACTCCTGTATTAAACAAATATAACCGTTAAACATAACTAAACTAATTTTAATACAGTTACAGCGCTCACAAAGATCTTCTTGGCTCAAACACAGTAAACGATAGAGGCAATACACTCCTGCATTAAACAAATATAACCGTTCAACAACACGAAACTAATTATAATACACTTAGGGAGCTCACAGAAGTGTTCTTGGCTACTACGCAGTGAACGACATAGGCAATAAACTCCTAGACTAAACAAATATAACCATTTAACAACACAAAACTAATTATACCACACATACAGTGCTGACAGAAGTGTTCTTGGCTACAATGTAGTTACTGTATTAAACAAATTAACCATTAAACAAAAGAAAACTAATTTTAATACACATACAGAGCTCACAGACGTGGTCTTGGCTACAACACAGTGAATAATATAGGCAATACACTCCGCTAAAAAACATAAAACTAATTATAATATACTTACAGCGCTCACAGGAGTGTTCTTGGCTACAACGTAGGGAACGATAGATAATACACTCCTGTATTAGAACACGAAACTAATTTTAATACACTTACAGTGCTCACAGAGATGTTCTTGGCTCAAACGCAGTGAACGATACATACAATACACTCCTACATTAAAAAAATATAACCGTTAAACAACATAAAACTAATCATAATAGATTTACAGCGCTCACAGAAGTGTTCTTGGCTACAACGCAGTAAACGATAAAGGCAATACACTCCTGTATTCAACAAATATAATCGTTGAACAACACAGATAATACAATTGCAGCGCACACAGAAGTGTTCTTGGCTTCAACACAGCAAATGATATAGGCAATACACTTCTGTACAATACACTTACAGCGCTCACAGAAGTGTTGTTGCAGTGAATGATACAGGTTATTTAAACAAATATAACCATTAAAAAACACAAAACTAATTATAATACACATACAGCGCAATGTTCTTGGCTACAACGTAGTGGATGATAGGTAATACACTTGTGTATTAAACAAATATTACCGTTAAACAACACGAAACTAATTTTAATACACTTACAGCGCTCACTGAGATCTTCTTGGCTAAAACACAGTGAACGATACATCCAATACAGTCCTGTATTAAACAAATATAACCCACAAAAGTAATTATAATACACTTACAGCGGTCACAGAAGTGTTCTTGGCTAATACACAGCGAATGATATACGCAACACACTCCTGTATTAAACAAATATAAACAACATAAAACTAACACATACAGCGCTCACAGGCAATACACTCAAGTATTAAACAAATATACCCATTAAAAAACACACAAAACACTTATAGCCCTCACAGAAGTGTTGTTGGCTAAAATGCAGTGAATGACACAGGTAATGCACTCCTGTATTGAACAAATATAACCATTATAATACACATACAGCGCAGTGTTCTTGGCTACAACATAGTGATTGATAGGTAATACACTCCAAATATAACCTTTAAACAACACAAAACTAACTATAATACACTTACAGCGCCCACAGACATGTTCTTGGCTCAAACGCAGTGAACTATATAGGCAATACACTCCTGTATTAAACAAATATAACTGTTAAACAACACACAATACACTTACAGTGCTGAATGAAATGCAATTCAGTGAATGACACAGGCAATGCACTCCTGTATTAAACAAATATAACCATTAAAACACACAAAACTAATTATAATACACATACAGCGCAGTGTTCTTGGCTACAACGTAGCGAATGATAGGTAATTCACTCCTGTATTAAACCAATATAACCGTTAAAGAACACGAAACTAAATTTAATACACTTACAGCGCTCAAAGACATGTTCTTGGCTCAAACGCAGTGACCGATATAGGCAATACACTCCTGTATTAAACAAATATTACCGTTAAACAACACGAAACTACACTTACAGAAGTGTTCTTGGCTACAACGCAGGAAGCAATAATCTCATACACTAAACAAATATCACCATTAAGAAACACAAACTAATTATAATACACTTACAATGCTCACAGAAGTGTTCTTGGCTATAACGTAGTTAACGATCACTCCTGTATTAAACAAATTAACCGTTAAACAACACAAATCTAATTTTAATACAATTAAAGTACTCACAGACGTGCTCTTGGCTACAACGCAGTGAACAATATAGGCAATACACTCCTGTATTAAACAAATAAACTAATTATAATACACTTACTGCGCTCACAGAAGTGTTCTTGTACTGAATGGTGGAGAATACACTCCTGTATTAAAAAATATAACACTTTACCAACACGAAACTAACTTTAATACACTTACAGTGCTCACACAGATGTTCTTGGCTCTAACGCAGTGAACGATATCAGCAATACACTCCTGTTTTAACTGTTAACAAAAGTGTCCTTGGCTACAACGCAGCGAATGATATAGGCAATACAGTGTTGTATTAAACAAATATATAACCGTTAAACAGCACAAAACTAATTATAATACACATACAGAGCAGTGTTCTTGGCTACAACGTAGTGAATGACAGGTAATACACTCCGGTATTAAACAAGTGTAACCGTTAAAAAACACAAAACTAACTTACAGTGCTCACTGAAGTGTTCTTGGCTAAATCGTAGTGAACGATAGGTAAAACACTCCTCTTTAAACAAATATAACCGTTAAACAACACAAAACTAATTATAATACACTTACAGCGCTGACAGAACTGTTCTTGGCTACAACGCAGTGAACGATAGGCAATACACTCCTGTATTAACAAATATAACTGTTCAAAAAAACAAAACTAATAATAATACACCTACAATGCTCATAGAAGTGTTCTTCGCTACAACATAGTGAACAATAGGCAATACACTCCTGTATTAAACAAACAAAACTAATTATAATGCACTTAAAGCACTCACAAAAGTGTGCTTGGCTACACTGCAGTAAATAATATAGGTAATACACTCCTGTGTTAAACAAACATAACCGCTAAAAACCAATTTTAATCAAAACAAAACCAATTTTAATTGGCTACAAGCAGTGAACGATATAGTGAATTACACTCCTGTATTAAACAAAAATAACCATTAAACAACACAAAACTAATTATGATACACATACTGCGCTCACAGAAGTGTTCTTGGCTACAATGCAGTGAATGATATAGGCTGTATTAAATAAATATACTAATTATAATGCACATACAGCGACAGTGTTCTTGGCTTACAACGTAGGTAATACACTCCTGTATTAAACAAATATAACCGTTAAACAACACAATCTTATTCTAATACAATTACAGCGCTTCCAGAACTGTTCTTGGCTACAATGCAGTGAATGATATAGGGAATACACTGCTGTATCAAACAACTGTTAAACAACACAAAACTAATTATAATGCACTTTCAGCGCTCGTAGAAGTGTTCTTCCCTACAATGCAGTGATCGATCTAGGCAAAAGACTCCTGTATTAAACAATTATAACCGTTAAACAAATTATAATACACTTGCAGCACTCACAGAAGTTTTCTAGGCTACAACACAGTGAATGATATGGCAATACACTCCTGAACTGTTAAAAAACACTTGGCTACACTGCAGTGAGTGATATAAGCAATAAACTCCTATATTAAACAAATATAACCGATAAATAACACAAAAGTAATTATAATACACTTACAGCGCTCACAGTTGGCTACAACGCAGTGAACGATATAGGCATTACACTCCGGTATTAAACAAAAATAACCGTTAAAGAACATAAAAATAATTATAATGCACATGCAGCGCTCACAGAAGTGTTCTTGGCTACAACATCGTGAATCATATGGGCAAAACACTCGTGTATTAAACAAATATAGCTGTTAAACAACACAAAACTAATTATAATGCAGTCACAGGCAATACACTCCTGCATTAAACAAATGAAACCATTAAACAAAACAAAACAAATTACAATACACTTACAGTGCTCACTAAAGTCTTCATGGCAGTGAATGATATAGGCAATACACTCCACTATTAAACAACTGTTAAACGACACAAAACTAATTATAATACACTTCCAGCGCTCACAAAAGCTACACTGCAGTGAATGATATAGGCAATACACTCCTGTATTAAACAACTGTTGAACTAATTATAATACGCTTTCAGCGCTCACAGAAGCTGCAACGCACCGAAGCAATACACTCCTGTATTAAACAAATAAAACTAATTAAAATACACTTAAAGCGCTCACAGAAGTGTTCTTGGCTGCAATGCAGTGAATGATATAGGCAATACACTCCTGAATTAACATGCTTTATCAGATCGGAATTCCTGTATGGTCGTCTGACAGGCACTAACCAAGGCCAGCTAGATCCACCTTTGCAGACTGGAGTTCATCAGAGAGACCCTTGGTTATTGACAGAATTTTGTCAAAAACAACAAGTGCAGTAGTGAACAAAAAGGATTTGACCTCTTGGTATAATCCCCTGGCTTCAATAGCTTTGTTAGCATCAGATCCATGTGCTATAGCATCTAAGGAACTCAGAACACAGTGGTATCTACAGCATACCACGTTAACGGAGGAAAACCTACATGCCCAGCGTGTATCAGATAGACGTTGTAGTCTCATTGGAGGTGCATCAGGATTGTTGATGCTCGAGGAAGATTGTGTGAGCGTTCAAAGCTGAGAAAAAGACATACAGAGATTTCAGTAGAACGAAGAACTCCACCGCCAGCTGTACGGACTTCACTGCTTCAACTAAAACTAGGTTTAGTGTATGGCGTAGCAGTGTACGTATATGGCATGAGGTACTACATCCTTGATTCGCTGTTGGACACCTGTATATCTTCCACTGCAATCCTTACATTCGTCAACTAGGATGGAGTAGACCTCAGCACGCTTCACCTTTTCACAAATGGTGTTACGAACATATTCACCAAGGATGTTTAGAATGAGGTTTTGGATTGCTGGTGAAGTATAGATGGAGCTTTTTTTTGGTTTGTAGATGTTCCTGAATGGCTGGGTCGTGAGTGGCAATCATGTGGAGGATTTCAATAAAATTACCTCTGTTGTTGGAACATTCAGATTCATTGGGCCCACGATTCGGTATGTTTTGACGAGCACACAACAAAAGCACTTCAACAACGGTTTTGAAGTAACGCCTGTTCTGTTCAATCAGTGCTGAACGAGATCTATTCAACCTTTGTCCGATTGAAGACTCTTGATTAGAGTTGTCATAGAAATCTTGCCATGAAAGCATAGCTTGGCGATTAAACTGGCATTTGTCATGCTTTTCAAGAGCTCCATTCTTCCCAGTGGCATGCTTCCAATCCCTATAGCCGATCAATCTCAAAGTGTCTTCAGTTCGGGTAGTACCAGGAAGAGAAAAAAACCGACAAGGGTAACGAAAAACAGCATCCTTTTGATCTCAAGCCATGAATACTTCTCGTACCATTTGTGGTTGAATGAGCGTGCCTTACTTCCAAACTTAGTAACTGGAAAAGAATTTAACCGAGGTCGAAAAGGTGGCTGTGCAACACCAGTTGATACATCTGAAGGAGAAGTACGAATTACTGCTCATGCTTAAGACTCACTGGTTTCTTCCGCACGTTCATGCTCAGGACTGAGATATGATTGTTGCTCATCATCACCATCACCATACTGTCACCATCGGATTCATTCCCACACTCAGTCATATCTATCAGTTCATCTTCATACTCAATACTTTCTTACTTTCTAGTTAAAAACATCAAAACAAGCCTCGCCTAGATGACTTCATCAAGGCAAGCAGACGAAGGCCTTGGATAAGGACCTACAGACATTCGTACTGGACGCTCTGGCACCGCTGACTGCATTACTAGAGAGCGGGGAATCGGCAACACCGGAAGAG
>JAYJLX010057185.1:0-10227 GCA_036873525.1 Chalinula nematifera | reverse complement strand
AAAGGACATGTAATTACAGAGTAAACATTGGGCAATTTTTCTAGTACGTTTTCCTTTGCTGGTAAGATTCTTTATGTTAGTTATCCAACGTAGAAGCACTGCTGGTCTTCTTTCCGACATGAGAAATTTGGGGCTGCCGAAATGATTAGTCTTGCGTAGCTAGCATCTGCGGCATGGCACAATGCCGATGGTACTGATACATGCAACTGTCTAAAATGCATCACAATTATACTGTGAGTGTGGCAGCCTAGCTCTTACCATATTACTTGCATGGCCATTGTGCAGAATTAAAAATATGAGATGCTGAATACTGTTAACTGTTGGATTTCGGCAGAATAGCATAATTGCAATAGCAGCCATGGTAGCCAGATTCAATGTCGCTAAGGTTGATATTACCGTACTCAAAAGAGGACAGAATTTCTGTAAATATTCAATAACACCAGCTACAGAGAAGCTATCTGCTGAATCGTAACCCTTTAAGGGGGATTGCTGAGATTTCCTGCCACACATGAAACAACATTCCTTGTCTAACTCCGAGCATACAGCCTTAACCAACTCATTCTTAGCAGTCAATTTCACACAAGCACTGGCAAAAGATGACATTGTTCGTCCTCTTGCGATAGCCTTGCATACTGAATGGAAATCAATAGGCACGTCACAGTTCAATGTCTTACTCGGGTAGTTCATCTAAATCTATAAGGAAATAAACTTACATAAACCAGCACATGCATGAATGCACGAGGCCAAATAATTGAGCTCAGTGGAGTGCTCAGTGGCCATGCAGATGGGCAAAAACTGAAAATCATTCACCTGCACACTAGTACAATCACTTGTTTGACTGCTGGTGGTCACTGCTGGGTTACCATCATTATGAGCAAATGAGAGTGATTTTCGACCCTGAGATGGTGCCATGAAAGATAAGTTAATAATGCATGGTGCATAATTACGAATTAAATCATGCATATGAGATCAAGATTGCGAAAAGCCTGCCCATTGACACAGAATAACGATAGTATATACTCATTATGGTTTACTTGAAAAAGTGATTAATATAACTCATGGAATAATTGCTTCTTTCAGTTGTAACATATCTATGTTTACAAGCTGGGCTTATACCGTCATCCACGGCACCTGGACTAGCTGGCTTTGAAACTTGTGGTGGTGATTGATGTGAAGATCTCCCTCGCTTAATTCTACCACAGAATTTTGATTGTAAAGTGGTTATAAGTTGCTGCAGTTTAAGATCAGTGAAGTTAAAAGTAAATAAAAGTCATGGCATATAGTGGTGATTGGGGCCTCGACACTAGTAGTGAAAAATACATCTGGTAGAAACTTCCTCAACAAGTCTATTAACTTTCCACAATTTCTTGGAGTTTCTATGTTATATCTGTTTCATTTCAATTGTAGCACATACAGAACAGCAGGATTTCTTATTTGTTTCAATAAGCCGTTTTGGAGCTTCTGATGCCATGATGTATCATGTGTGTTAATTTTGTTTATAATAATAATTATCCACAATGTATTAATATAACTATTATTATATCATAACTTTTATATTTTCGCTGAATCAACAAGAACATGACCTTGATGCCTTGCTACCAGGCCCTCGTTCTGGCAAACTGCTCATCCTTTGCGTGCGGAAGAGGGCGTGGTCTCAAGCTAATGCTGTGTACGTACGGACGTACGTCTAATAATCCATGGCTTTAGTGATTTAGTGATTTTCTCACACTGACTGTTCTTGGCCTTTTTGGTTTCTTAGATGAACAAGCCATACCAGATTCAAAAGCTGTATGCTTACAGTGTGGAACTGCTGGATGACAGTTAGTCGATAAGGATATATTATTATTTGACGAAGCCACTGTCACTGTTTTTGTCATATGTTGAATAGGACATGGTTGAACGATTTGTATTGTTGTCCCATGATAGCTCTGTTTCTGATCTCTGCAGTAAACTCTTGCATGACTCTGTAACATGTCGAAATTGTCAACACTTGTAACTATGAATGTATTGATTGGAAGTGTGTCCTATATTATACTACCCCTTTGTTTCTAACTAATAGCTGTAATGAACCTATCATCTGTGTCGTTAGAAGCTACTATCCCGAATTGGTTTAGAATTTTAATCAGCATACGTGACCCCCCCCACATATTTCTACAATATCTGTAAAGAAAAGTTGTAGAATTGGTGGGCTTGGGAATTGGTACAACACATGAGAACACATAAACAAAAGAACCTACGCATTTTTTTCAAGTGCATGGTCTTATCTGTTTCTGTGTTGTGTTTCCTTTGCCGTTTGTGTTTGGTCTGTGTAGCTGATGTGATAAAATCCCACAGCTGTGGATAAGTTCTATTGATTATTAAGCTGCTGTTTCGTGTCATTCGCAAACATGTCATATTTAGTTTGTTCTGCTATTTCTGAATGCAACGAATCATTGATTATATTGCCAGCTGTACTTTAAACAGCTTCTTGATTTTCTTGGCAATGCTTGTGCTCCTTTTCTGCTTTTGATTGACAACACATTAGCATGTTATTTGAATGTGATCTTCCCAATGCCCACGAAACACTTGTTAAATTTCCTCCTTTACCATAATAATGGTCCCAAACTTTTTATGAACACATCTGTATTCTATATGTTCATTTAAGTTCAAGATGAGTTGTATTAACAACCATCAGTTTGAAAAGACTATTTTGGCTTCATCACTCTCTATTTACTTTTTTTTACTGCCCATGGGGTCATATGCATTGAGAAATACTTCTGAAACTGTGGGAAGAAGCACAGCCCTTTCTACTTTAATTTCATTGGCTACAAACAGGACAGCGTGTAGTGTAGCTCGTGTACAGCTGTCAGTGGTATTGCTGTACTATGTTTCCCACGAGCTTATGCAATCTCCCAAGTTGGTTTTACCGGCAGCAGATTTCAAAATTTCTAACTGGGCTTTGTAACAATTTGTAGAAACACAATCATCTTTACATAGAATACTATAATCAATGTTTAGAGTACAATAAATGTTATTTATTTTTTCTATATCTGGGCAATGTCTTGAAAAAAACGTTCGTCCTTTTGGCAAAGAGCCACAGGAAGCACACGGCCTTGTTTTCAATTTTTAGTACAAATCTGAGTAGTGTCTAGGGCATAATAGAAATGGTGACTCTTTTGTAAATTTAACCCCTAAAGAAGCTTCTAATTTTTAAATGGGTTCAAGTCTAGGATATGTTAATCTCTGTGTTTCACTATACTTGGGGGCAATGTATTAATGATTATTGTTTCCTGCAGCTTCATCATTCTCCTTATAATCTTTGGAACATATGTTGGGTTACAGTAGCAGACAAAAAAAGTTGACCTCCCGTACTACGAAACAGTTGTTTATACTATCGTTATGTTTCATTACTGTTTTAGTATTCAGCTGTCATAACTTAGTGTTATAACCTTTATCTACCAATGCACTATAACTATAATAGGAAATTATGACAGCTGGATATATCATAGTATTATGAGGGGACTATAATATAAGCGTAGTACTGTATTTAGCATACGTTTGGCCTCAGTATTGTGTGCCTTGCAAATAGTACATGTGTCTGTCTGTAGTAAAATAGCCCTTTCTTGACCACTATGTTGTAAAATAAAGTCTTTTTCATTTATACTCCATGCACCATAATGGCTTACATTTCCTGTGTGACATTTTCTCCCACATGGAATACAAGGATTGCAATGAGGCTGTTGTGGGTGGTACAAGGATGGTTGTCGCCCACGATGCTGTGATGTTATACCACACTGCTAAGCCTTCAAAGAGAAGTTATACAATAATGAACAAAGCAGTAACATAGAAGACAGCAGATTACCATTGCATATGTGGGCGTCGACTTCAATCACTTTTTACGGCACAATGCAGACTTGGGACAAATTTGATTCAACTGAATAATGGTATTTTAATGTATTTACTACTGTTTAAAATTTGTTTTAATGTCATTTTAGCTATGAAACAAAGTTGTTCTATCTAACCGAATAGCTACTACCGAAGTGACCTACCTCTGAAAGCAGCTGTTTTTTCTAAGGTCCCGCCAATAAGTTTCCGCATGTTTGCTTCACGTGATGCGCAAGGCTTTATTCTGTATGCATATTAAATTTGGCAGCTCCAAATCGTCTTAGTCGCGAATTACAGAAATAAAACTTCACGCAAGCCTACAGCTCATTAACGCCATTTTCATTTTTTATTAATTGAGTCTCCAAATATATAAGCGTTGCCGCTGTCACGTGCGGTTCGACTGTTATCTCGCTTGGCCTTGGCCACTAGTCTGGCTAGCCACACCCTTCGCATACGAGAAAGGGTCTGGACACACGCATACTCCAAAGTTTCGGCTGTATCAGAAATAGCTGATACGCCAATCAGATTAGTTTGTGCACGTGGAACCTACTTTCAGCCGATCAAATTGCGTTATTTTTCATCCGAGTCAACTGCTTTCAGCAAAGTAAATCGCTACTTTCTTTCCAATCGTTTCTTTCAGCCGTCCTTGCATTCATGCACATCCTGGCTTTGATAACTTTGTTGCACAACATAAACAAAACGCCGTTTCCCACAGAAATAATGAGCACATGATTGCATAATTTAAGCCATACAAATGGTTAATTGGATTCCTTTAGCAAAATTTTAGAGTGAGTATGTGTCCGTCCAGACCATTCCTATTCTTTGGCTCTACAATAATAGATGGCAACAGTTTTGTTCTCATCTCATCAGGTCCATCAGCTCGCCTTCACTTTGATTGGGGACCATTGATTCCAACAGAATCTACTCAATCATCGACAGCTGGGCAAGACACCATGAACTTGATAAACGAACCAAATAGTCCACAAACACCAAAAACACAGAATGGGAAGTTTCTACCACATCGAGATCATCTTTTAGGCGACCAACATACACCTTCTCAAGTTGAGCCCTTGCTAGATACTCGTCGGGTATAATTGTGGTAACTGAACCATTCTGAATTTCATGATCTGAATTTCATGAAACAAAGATAAAAATGACAAGTCATTATCCACCCACAGTAACACGTGACAAGTTAAATTTAAATGAAATGTCAAATTTACTGAACAGCTATTCAATTAATATTGTTAAACATACGTACATACCATGCGAGAGCACATAAGTTCCAATTTGTATACATGTAGTTCAGTCATTGAATGAAATGATCATTCACTTTCGTCATATTTCTACTCGTTGATAAGAAATCCCGCTATACAGTATGGTACATATATCACTCATGTTCAGCATAATTATGTGCACATGCAATAAAACCGGCATATACACACATACTATTGTACACATACAGGCATTAATGCCATAACCACAACTGTCCACAGGTATTTCGTTTGCACTTAGCACTCAAAACCACCGGGGAGGGGCAACACTGTAACGCACACACACACACACACTCCCTGGCCCCTACTAATGACAGCATGACACCCACGCACACACTCTCCACCCCCTTATAATGATGCTGAAGCCACACCATGCACTCTAACGCCCACACAACACTTCCTAGCCCCTAATATTGACACTATAACACCCACACACACTCTCCACCCCCTTATAATGAAGCTGAAGCCACACCATGCACTCTCACGCCCACACAAGCACTTTCTAGCTCCTAATATTGACACTATAACACCTACGCACACACTCTCCACCCTCTTATAATGACTCTGAAGCCACACCTTGCACTAACCCTAGCGCGAGCACTAATCCTAGCGTTGCACTAACCCATTGCGCTAGATCTGGAGTGTGCGTGTAGTTGAGCATTTAGTGTCGATATGGTGTCATTATTTGGGGGTAGGGAGTGTGTGCATGGGTGCTATAGTATGCGGATGTGGTTCTAGAAGCCCTTTTGTGTCTTTTTTCTGTTCTATTTGCTACAGGTACTGTCAATTTGCTGTCCTGTAAAATGTGAAAATGAAAACTTCGTCTCTGTATAACTCCTGAATTCTATGTATTTATTTCTTTTTAGGGCTGGAACGAATATTCTTTTTTACAAATATTCGTTCGTATTCGTTCGTAAAAATAGAATACAAATGTCGAATATAACATTCGGAGGTTCGGTCACGCCCACTTTTGAGTGCACGTGTGAGTGTTGTCACCAAAAAATGGCCAGTTTACACTTCTGTTTGCCCATGAAGAGGCTAGTTCTTGGTGATTTTGCTGTTACATAGCAGCAGCAAAGCAGTATCTCTGGTAGACCGACATCGAGATAATGCTAAAAATTCATTTTTTTAGTCAAGTTCTTGTATACATATTATAGTATCTATACAGAAAGAATATTCGATATTCGCAAACCTTTTGGCAACAAAGGTTCGAATATCTTAGTGCAGGCTTCGTTCCAGCCCTGTTTCTTTTGAAGCTATATTTCTATTCGGGACGTTAAAATCTATCTGTGTTTTAAATTTGAAGTACGTGCGGCATTCTTTGTTAAATTGGCATTTTCAAACAAAACTTGCTCGTTCTCCGCTGATGCAATCTCAGTGAATATACTTTTAGGACATATAATAATGCTTTATCCAAGCATTTTTATCGTGACTTTGAAGTGTTGAAAGAGTGCTGCAGAATTTAGAGCAGAAGTCCGACTTGTGGGTGTGGCCGATAATCAATTAATTACTCTAGTACCCGCGAGCCAGACCTAGTCTCGTGCCCAGACCACCCACGCATCTAACGAGCGAAAGGTAGTCTGACACACTATGAAACATTTCTTGGCCCAGGAAGTCGATTTCCAGAAGGAATTTGTGCTGCCCAATGAAATTCGTCAAAAGCGCCTTCGTCACGTAAACGTCACGAGAAACAAAACAAAATGGCGAATAAAAGATTCAGCATAAAGTAACGTAGAAAGCTGTGTAAGGTGCGTTTTTGAACTAAAGAACTTTTGTTTCAAACTTGAGACAATGCCACAAAGCCACGTGCCACTAACTATGAAATAAACAAAAATGGATGCCTGTGAGGAGAAACGCCTAGAATAGGACCACAATATTGGATGGAAGTAACTTTTCCTGACAAAGAAATGACAATGCAGTTCGTGGCAAGGCTGGATCAGGTAAAAGCAAGTATTTCGGCGTCTCTTTGGTCTCAAGTTATATGATCATTAGTACTCGACCACTGTATGTGTTCAATGGAGTATTGTCTTCAAGTTGGGAGAAGTCTAGGAACTCTGGTATGTTCTTTTTTTATCAGTATTATAGTTGTATGTAAGTGTTGAAAAATAATAATGCCTATATATAATTTTACATTATAAACCAGGAGTCTACTCTACTGGTAGCAACCGGTAATTGACTCGTCAGACTTGAACTTGAGGTTGGGAAAAACTGTGTGAGAGAGGGAGACTCTTCCGTTAGTTCATGGTTGCCCTAGAGGAGCTGTGTTTCTGTAAGAGCATTTGCCACAGTCGATCAAATTGGCTGAGCCAGGTACGTACCAACTGTCAATGAAAGGTGTGTGCTACGCTATGTGCATTATATTGTCTTGTTACTAGTGTGACATAGTCCTATGGCGTGAACTACAGTGCCATTTGTGTTGTACTGCTAGCTGTGTTCTACTGTGAGGGGCTGGGTAATGGTGCGAGGCCAGTGGCTGGGGTGGAGACATGACCAGTGCCGGAGTAGGCTGGCTGTATCATCATCGCCACTTCACTGCCCGGCGGAGTGATAGTTTCACTCAGTCATAATTACATACAGGTAAAATAATAAATAAGTCACTGATTTGCTCAGATATAACATTTCAGTCTCTCCTTTCTTGCCTTTTACTTTAGTCACATGCAAATTAATGCTGGGCCGGCGGTGCCGGTTCATTCTTTCACTGATTAGTGGAGACTCAGTTCAGTCCGGCCTTCGTGTCGTCCGGCCCTGTACCTGCTTGACTTGTGGGCACATTACATAAGCCCTAGCATTGGTGATCCTCAGCCCATTTTTTTACTGTCTACCAGATCATCAGTCTGGCAGACTCCAGTATACAAAAGTTGTGCCTATTTTTTTTGTTCATAATAAATATTATAATAAAAGTTACTTTTACTGTATTTCTGAAGAATCTGTCATTTTTTTCATATATAAAAAATATAAACCGTTTACCACATAATTATGACGCATTTTGGCGATTGTTTAGCAGTTTATGGTCCCGTTGATCGATCGCTAAGTTACCTAGTTTGGCGGCCATATGTTTGAGTTCAAAATTCAAAAATTGCCGCCATGTTTGTGCCCTGGGTTTCCACTTTTATACGCGCAAGAACGGAAGCGATCGTTCATCAATACCATACATAAACGCCTAGTATTTATTCTGCAAGTTCTTGTTTAAGGTAGTGTCCGATATACGTGGGCGAGACATTCACAAAACGGGTTTTTGCTTATCTAATCTTTGGATGTAGACTTTTTGGATCAATTTTTATTCATCATTGACGTAGTTTTGCGTTTGGCCATGCCCCTACATCCGGACTATACAACGACTGATAGGTGATTTTTCAGCTTTAGCTGAAAAATGGGTGGTTGGGGGTGGGTGGTGGGCCCGTCCCTACGCTGCGAAGCAGTAATGGCTGCTGGTCGTCTGTGGATTTTCACTGGATTTTAGGGCTTTGCAATGGGGTGTGGCGGGGTTTTTCGTCAAAAATGACTAGAATTAAGGATCAGCTTTCTGGCTATAACTTTGATAGCAAAAGGGCGGTAGTCCAAAAACGGCTCTATACGTTTTGTAGTCATTTGACAGGTGTAGCGTGGTGAGCCAGCTCGGTGGGCGTGTCCCATTCAGTGAGTAGGAGCAGCACTTTAAATTGCTAACAGAATAAGGCCAAGTTTGGCAGTCTCCCTCAAGGCTAGATCCCACTTGATCTAGGCATATCAGCATGTAGAGCAAGTCTTTGTCTACAACTTCAATAATTTTACTGAATTCAATGACCTTCGGTGTGGTTTTGCTGCTGTGATCACTTTTTTCAACCCTAACCACACCCGTTTGCTGGTTCTAGTGACTGGAGTGGTGGACATGAACGAAAATCTGGTATTAGTTTGAGGTAAATGTATATTGCATGCCTCATTCATTGAAATGTTGAATGGAGCCTGTAACCCCATGGGTTCTGCAACTACCTTAAGGAAATAGGTCAGGAACCCAGGCAGGAATACTACCTTATACATGAAGGTAGTCTTGCCATGCCCATTCCGATCTGCGAGGGAATGGTCTGGGGACACTCGTATTACTTGATAACGTTTAATAACCAGTGCAATCAACCCCGCCTACCTGTTTGTCAGCGCAAGTAAGAGCTAGTACGGTCTATAAGTCTTCTCTCTTGGCTTCCAGCGATCAAACTAAACAAAGTTAAATAGCTCCAAAGCTAAGCTTGCATTCATTCTATTTTCGTCGTTTACGTTGATATGTTCGCTATGATCACGTGAGTAGTGACGTAACGAGAATCGAGCAATCTGATTGGGCCGTGGATTTCACTGCATATTGCAAACGTTTCGAGTACGAGTATCCCCAGACCATTCCCTAGCTCGCAGATCGGAATGGGTGTGGCGAGACTAACATGAAGGGATCCAGTACCATGGATATTATAGTTAAATAACGGGATAGGAAACCAAAAAACTTATACATGTATTAGAATACGTTACCTAACAACCACAACTAACGCAGGCAAGTTGGAGTTTCTCGGACTTACAACAGCTATTTCAAGACAAACAAGGAGCTTTCTTCTTGCTTTTTACGAAAAATAGCCGATATATGAAGTTACTGTGTGGTTAGTTCGGTTGCGAGAGCACTAACCTTTCAAATGATACGGAATTCCAAGGATTCATTAATTACGGATAAATAAAAAATTGCAATCAAAGCCACGTGGTGGTTCTTAATGGAGCATTATTTTTGTTTTGTACCTTTTACTCGAAGCATTCATATTGAATAACAATTTAAATTATTTCAATGGAATATTCCAGTGAATGCGAAGGGAACGAGCCCGTTTTTGTTACCGCACTTGCCTTTTTGAAAGAATTACGAAACGTAACAGACTCATAAATGCATTTATGTTTTGTACCTTTATTTCTCTAACAATGAATAAATACACCAAGCGTGATAGTCTATTGAATACTTCAAAGCTTATCTGAGGGAACGCAAATACTAACAAAAACTTAAAAAAATAAAGGAACCTGACAAAACAAAATTAAAAAATTATCGTTTACCAAACTGGTTTCAAAAAAGCCCTCCTACAACCATCCCCAC